>PISX010026847.1:0-23831 GCA_004024625.1 Mellivora capensis | reverse complement strand
CCCAAAGAACAAATAACCCAATCAAGAAATGGGCAGAGGACATGAACAGACATTTCTGCAAAGAAGACATCCAGATGGCCAACAGACACATGAAAAAGTGCTCCACATCACTCGGCATCAGGGAAATACAAATCAAAACCACAATGAGATATCACCTCACACCAGTCAGAATGGCTAAAATTAACAAGTCAGGAAATGATAGATGCTGGCGAGGATGCGGAGAAAGGGGAACCCTCCTACACTTTTGGTGGGAATGCAAGCTGGTGCAACCGCTCTGGAAAACAGCATGGAGATTCCTCAAAAAGTTGAAAATAGAACTGTCCTATGACCCAGCAATTGCCCTACTGGGTATTTACCCTAAAGATACAAACGTAGTGATCTGAAGGGGCACATGCACCCGAATGTTCATAGCAGCAATGTCTACAATAGCCAAACTATGGAAAGAACCTAGATGTCCATCAACAGATGAATGGATAAAGAAGAAGTGGTATATATACACAATGGAATACTATGCAGCCATCAAAAGAAATGAAATCTTGCCATTTGCAACGGCGTGGATGGAACTAGAGGGTATCATGCTTAGTGAAATAAGTCAGTCGGAGAAAGACAACTATCATATGATCTCCCTGATATGAGGAAGTGGAGATGCAACATGGGGGGCTAAGGGGGGTAGGAAAAGAAGAAAAGAAACAAGATGGGATCGGGAGGGAGACAAACCATAAGTGACTCTTAATCTCACAAAACAAACTGAGGGGTGCTGGGGGGAGGGGGTCAGGAAGTGGGGGTGGGGTAATGGACATTGGGGAGGGTATGTGCTTTGGCTAGTGCTGTGAAGTGTGTAAGCCTGGCGATTCACAGACATGTATCTCTGGGGATAAAAAATACATTATATGTTTATAAAAAATAAAAAAATTAAAAAACATAAAGCAAATAAATAGTCATAAAAAAAAGAAGCAATAAGCATGAGCTATTATTTAGAGAATTATCAGTCAAATGAAATGGACCTAAAACTAATACAGATGATAAAGTCAACAGACAAGGACATGAAAACAATTATCATACTGTATTCCATATAATCAAAAAGTTAGAGATACAGATTTTTAGAAGACCCAGATATGTCAAGAGATGAAAGCTAAAATTCCTTGGATTAAAAAATAGACTGGATAGGACAAGTGAGAGACTAAACGTTGCCAAGCAAGGAATTAGTGAACTCAAAGACATAGCTAGAGTATATAGGTAGAAATATAGATAGAAACTATCTAAAATGAAATACAATAAGAAAAAAATTTAAAATAGATTAAAAGAGTATCAGTGAACCATGGGACAACTTCAAGAGCCCAAATATTCATGTAATTGAAGTACCCCCAGCAGACAAAAGTTTTTTGAAGATTTTTTTCCCAATCTGTTAAAACCATAAACCCCAAATGCACGAAGGTCATCATTTACCAAACACCAGAAATACGAACAATACACCAAAGCACAACATAACTGAATTGCTGAAACCAGTGATGAAGGAGAAAACTTGAAGAGCAGCCAGAGAATAAAGATATGTTGAAACAAACAATAGGGATACAGCACATTTCTCATCAGAAATAATTGAAGTGAGAAGAAAGTGAAGCAAGACTTTCAAAAGTGTTGAAAGAAACAAAAACTCAATTTTGAATCCTATACAAGGTAAAATATCTCTTAAAAATGTAGGTGGAGGGGCGCCTGGTGGCTCAGTGGGTTAAAGCCTCTGCCTTCAGCTCAGGTCATGATCCCAGGGTTCTGGGATCGAGCCCCGCATCAGGCTCTCTGTTCAGTGGGGAGGCTGCTTCCTCCTTTCTCTCTGCCTGCCTCTCTGCGCTTGTATCTGTCTGTCAAATAAATAAATAAAATCTTTTTTAAAAATGTAGCTGGAATAAAATAATTTCAGACAAACTAAAAATATTCATCAACAGTACATCTTTATTACCAGAAATATATAAGATGCTCTTCAGGCAAAAGAAAAATGACACCATGGGGAAACATGAAACTATATAAAGAACAAAGAACACTGGAAATAGTAAGCATATAGGAAAATATATAAGCTATTGATTTTTAAAATCACTTTGAAAGGCAAATTTATTGTTTAAACAAAAATACTAACAAGGCAGACAATCAGTGAGGTAATAGAAGGCTTTAACAAGACTACCAACCATTTCGAGGTAACTGAAAGTTCAGAACATTTTGTCCAACAATAGCCCATACACATTCTTTCCAAGTGTACACAAAGTATTTGCCAAAATAGAGCACACTCTGACCATTTTTTTTCAAATCAGATTAAACTCATTCAAATATGTTCTGTAACCACGATGGAATTAAACTGTATATTAGTAATAGAAAGACACTTTAATTATCTCCAAATATTTAGAAAGTAAATAATTCACTTCTTAATAGGATAGGGGTCAAAATATAACCCAAAGAGAAATAAGAAAGTACTCCAAAATGAATGAAAATAAAAACTCAACAAATCAATACCTGCACAGTCTCACCAAAACACCCCTTAAGGGAAACTGATGTCAATATGTTTCTATATTAAGAGAAAAAGGTCTCAAAATCTATAACCACAGGTTCAAACTTAAGTAACTGGTAAAAGAAGAATAAATTAAATCCAAACTAAGAAGAAGGAAAAAAAAAAACATGACTGAGGGGGTGCCTGGGTGGCTCAGTGGGTTAATGCCTCTGCTTTTGGCTCAGTCATGGTCCCAGGGTCTTGGGATCGAGCCCCGCATTGGGTTTTCTGCTCAGTGGGGAGCCTGCTTCCTTCTATTTGCCTGCCTATCTGCCTATTTGTGATCTCTGTCAAATAAATAAATAAAATCTTCAAAACAAACAAACAAAAAACTCGAGTGAAAATAAATGAAATAGAAAACAGAAAGTCATAATAATAAAGAAAAATCAATGAAACATATGGGGGGTTCTTGCTGAAGATAAATAAAAGTGATAAATATGCAGACAAACTGGTTGTGAAAAAAGAGGAAAAAATGCAAAATATCAATGACAGGAATAAAAGAAGGAATAAATGACTTCATTACAGAATCTAGAGATATTTAAAAAAATAAACACAAATAATGATATGCCTATAAATCTGACAACATAGAAGAAATGGACAAATTACATGAAAACACACTACCATGTCTCATCAAAAAAGTGATAAATTGTATATAGCTCTATATGAATTTTAAAAATGTATTTTTTAGTTAAACTTCTACAAATAAAAGTCAAGATGGCTTCACTGATGAATTCTATCAAACACTTATGGGAGACATAATATTAATTATATATAAACTCTTCCAAAAAATTACAGAGGGGCAAATAATTCCAAACCTATTCAATCAGGCCAGCATTACCCCAACACCAAAAATATATATAAGGAAACTACAAATCAATTTCCCTCAAGAATATAAATTCAAAAATTATTAACAATATTTTAGTTAATAGAAATGAATGATATATAAAAAGGATTACCAAGGACTGTTTTCAAAAAATGCAAGGTTATCTTAAACATTTGAAAATTAATCAATACATTCATCACCTTAATAAGCTGAAAAAGAGAAATATAATCACTCCATCATCTCCGGACAATGAAAAAAATATTTGAGAAAATCCCAACATCCATTCCTATTAAAAAATGTTCACCAAATTTGAAGAGGAGGAAAATTTCTCAGTTGTATAAAGGGCATCTACTAAAATCCTACCGCTAATACAATACATTGTGGAGGAAAAAATATTGTACAAGGGTGTTTAGTTTCATCATTTCTACTCACTTACACTAGAGGTTTAGCTGATGAGATCAGGAAGGAAAAAGAAAACACAGGCATCCAGAATTGAAAGCAGAAATAAAACTTTATTCAGAGATAATGTGACTAATTACATAGAAAATCCAATGCAATCTACAAAATAGCTACTAATAGGTGAGATCAGCAAGGTAACAGGATATTAAGATCAATATACAAAAGAAATTGTATTTGTATAGTGGTGATGAATATTATAAGACTGACATTTAAAATAACCATTTAAAATACCAGAAATATGAAGTACTTAGATGTTAATTTGACAAAATATGTAGAAAACTACAAAATATTCCTAAGGAAATTAAACAGGGTTTAAGTAAATGCAAAGATATACTGTGCTCAAGAATCAGAAAACAGTATTTTTAAGATGTCAATTTTTCCCAAATCTACATCATCTACATTCATTTACTGATTCAATGTAATCCCAATCAAAATCCTAGCAGGCTTTTTTTTAAATAGAAATTAACAACTGGATTCTAAAATTCATATAGAAATTCAATGGAACTCGATTCAAAGGAACCAGAATATCCAAAACAACTTTAAAAAAGAAGAACAAAGTTGAAGGAGTAAAACTACTTACCTGGGTCTTATTATAAAGACAGATAAGTTAGTAGAACAAAAAGGAGTCCAGGAATAAATCTACACACATATGGACAACTGATTTTACGACAAAGGGTTTAAAGTCAGCTTAGTGGAGGAAACACTTGATATCTACACGCAAAAAAAAAAAAAAAAAGTGGAGAAGGAGGACAAGTAGAAGAGGAGGAGAAGGTGAGGGGAGGAGAAAAAGAAAGGAAGGAAGGAAAGGAGAGAGGATAAGAAAGAAAAGAATAATTTCTACCTAAATTTTACATTGCATATAGAAATTTACTAAAAATGGATTATATGCCTTAATATAAAACCTAATACTTTAAAACTTTCAGAAGAAAACATGAAAAAACTTTATGACCTTGGGTTAGGAAAAGATTTCTTAGATATGAAACCAAAAACAAGTTTTATGAAAGGGGTGATACACTGATAAACTGGACTTCATCAAAATTAAAATTCTGCTCTTCAGAAGACACTAGTGTAAGAGAATAAAAAGAAAAGTGCCAGACTGGGAGAAAATATTTTCAAGATATATATGTAATCAAGGATTTGTATCCAGAATACATAAAGAAAATTCAAAATTCAATAATAAAAAAGCAATTCAATTTTAAAAAACAGGCAAAAAAGATCTGGACAGCCACCAAAAAGATGTACAGGTGGCAAATAAGCATATGAAAAGATGTTCTATATCATTAGGCATTTGGGGATTTCAAATTAAAGCCACAGTGTGCCACTATTATCTACTGAGTAGAATGGCTAAACTTAAAAAGACTGACCACATCAAGTGCTGGTGATGATGTGGAAGATGGTGATGGTTTTATGGAAACATAAAATGTTACACTTTTACACTTTGAAAAACAATTTGACAGGTTCTTAAAATGCCAACACACACTTAACATATAATCTTGCCATTCCAATCTTCTAATTATTCAGGATGAAAGAAACCAAAAAGAAGCCCTTGCCCTCAAAAGAAACCCCACATACTGTAAGGTTCCATTTATATAAATTTCAAGGGTATGCAAACTAATCTATAGTAACTGAAAGCAGAACAGAAGTTGCCTAGGAATAAAGTGAATTAGTCAGGGTAAGAGTGAGGGACTATGATGGAATCTCTTGGGACAGGAAAATTGGGGACATGAAGGTCATTATCTTGATTTTAATGACGGTTTCACTGGTGTACATATATGTACATATATGTAAAAACATATATGCACAGTTTATTGCGTGTATATCAATTTTAACTCAAAAAACCTGCTAAAAATAACAGAAAAAATGTAAAGTGCATTTTGACAGGCTATCCAGCTAATATATTTATGTGTTAAAATTTAGAACTTGCTTCTAAGTATAGTGGATCTTTGTTATAATGCCATTAAATATATAAAGTAACTATTTTATTCTTCTGTGATAGCTAAAGAACTACAGCAAATGCTTACAACTTGTGACAGCACAGTTCAATACCAGATCAGTTGTTGCAAATCAATTCTACTGTATTTTCATGCAATATACTTTAGATATTTTATGATTCTTTTGGAAGTTAATTTATCCACATATGTACTTAGAATTCATAGCTAGATCTATGTTTATTGCCATTGTAGGAAAAAAAACGTGTGATGTATTAAGACTTCCCTGAAATATAAATAATGGCATTCAAATATGCTGCATAGTGGGTCATTTTTTTCAAATTCTAAAATTGTTATACTATTATATAGCCTAAATGGACTAGGTCTGCACAGATCCATTTATTCATTCAAAAAATATTTCTGAATGCCCATTCTATGTGTTGCCTCCATCACAGCATACCTTATATAAAATTATTTGATGGTGAAGTCCCATAAGTATTTTGTGAAATTGGACAGTATGTTTAGGAAATTTGTATGCTTCAGCTATCATACTTAATTTCCTTTTGGTAAGTTAGATGATTTATTACAGCAGTTCTCAAACTGTAGCTGTATCTGATTCAACTGAAGAGAGTGTTAAGAAATAGATTGCTGAAAGTCAACCACAGAGTTTCTGACTCAGGAGATCTAAGGTGGTACAGGATATTTGTAGTTCTAGTAAGTTTCCAAGTGAAGCTGATACTGGTGGCCCAGGAATCATTCTTTGTGAATCACTGATTTATTAGAAATAACTGTATAATTGTGACTAATTAAAAATATAGTTTAAATCTGGGGAGTAATAAAGGTAAGGCACCTTAATAAAAAAAAACAGGAAACACCTTTTATTCACTTTAAATCTCAGTTCACATATTATATCATGATTACAAATGTGAAAGTCTATAGTTAAACTGAATCAGCACTCCTGTACGTGACATTTACACTTGCAATATTTCTTAACAGAATTGGGGAAAAAATTCTATGAACCCCAAATCTGACCAACTTCTTCAGTTAATGGGAGAGACATACTATAGCAACTTTGATAGGGCAAATGATTACTGCATATTTGAGCATTCTTTTGCTCAAGTTATCTATCCCTCTACCCTGAAAAAATTAAAATATCATAGTGGAGCAATAAAACCAGAAGAAATCTTTTGGACACAAAAGATTTAGGCAACACTGAATAAATAGGGCATCTCCACTGGGATTTATACACCAGCAAATCTGTTCACTGAGTTCTCATGAGGAGAGTGAAACAGAAGACTGGAACTTAAATAGAAAAAGGTAATAAAATCAACCCCATATCTTATACAATAATCCTTTCCAAAAGTGAAAAGTGTTATATAATGAAGGGCGGTAGCAAAATCTAATAAAGATGCTAAATTACTGTGTAAGCGTCCTGTGTATTTTTATCACACTTATATAAACTACTGTGTGGTGACAAACGAGAATGACTATTCACCAAAAAGTTCAACAGAAACCATGCCTTCTGCGAAGAGGGCATTACAAACATTCTTAGAATAACAGGGCAGCCAATGCATCAAAATCACCTCTAGCCAGATATTTTCCCTGGAATTTTCATGTAAGTGGAAATATTTCACAGAAAAACTAAAACATACACCAAAATCATGATGTCTATCTCTATACCCATCCATTCATCCACCCACCCAGCCACCTACCTTTCTATGTAATTAGCGATCATTTCCTTTTAAGTACCATTTATTTTTAATCGATGGCACCCAAAATGTGTTGACATTATTTGCTTAAACCAATGAAGCTGTCCAGGGGATGTACTGACTCAGATATCTCATTTAATGGGATTTAATGTAAGGGAACTATAACATTACAGGAGTGGTATATTACATATTAAAACCTAGAAAAATCAACAAATTGAGAGTTAATGTTCTTCTTTTTTTTTAAAAGATTTTATTTATTTATTTGAGAGAGAGAGAGAGAGACAGTGAGAGAGAGCATGAGCGAGGATAAGGTCAGAGGGAGAAGCAGACTCCCAGTGGAGCTGGGAGCCCAATGTGAAACTCGATCCTGGGATTCCAGGATCATGACCTGAGGTGAAGGCAGTCATCTAACCAACTGAGCCACCCAGGCGTCCTGAGAGTTAATGTTCTTCATGTATGCATTATGTTCACAAGACTCACACTCTGTCTGAACAAAAGCTTCGTGGGACATACTGACTTCTATATAAGCTCATGGTAAGCAAAACCTAAAATTAAGAAAAAAAAGAGCAGTGTTATAGTCCAGGTTTGAATTGCTGGTGACAAATGAGAATTTAATTTTTCATGTGCTGAGAATATACTTTTTTCACTGAGACAATATGAATTACAAGATGTTAATTTGGAAAAATGGTTTTAGAAATGTACCTTTAGGTTTAGTATTAAATATAGAAAAATATAATAAAAATATTGCTTTGTTTTGGTCTAACCTCTTTCAGAGAATTATGGCAAGTCATTTTTATGTAGAGATAACAAACCTTATCTTCCTTTCATGTTTCTCCAAATGCTATTTTCAAAAAATTACACAGCTTCTATGCTCATAACAATAGTACTATGGACATTCAACTCTCCCTAGAGACTTTTTAAAATGCGTGAAATACCTTAGATATTTGGCACTTATCAGTTGAGGAGGGCTATCTGATAAGTTAGCAGGAAGAATCAGAGATTTGACAAAATATATTCACTATCAGAGAATTTGCAAATCCCAAACCTTAACATAATCACATTTATACAATTAGTAATGACTCTCAGGAGCTAGCAAAATGGCAATATTCCCATTCTGTGGATCTTAATAGCTGAAAAAGACATCTCTCATCATATTTCCCCCTTAACAACAATCCATCCATGGACAAAAGTGCCTTTGTGGGAGTTGTGTGATCCAGTGCCACATGCCAAGGAACCCAGGAGTCTTGCCCACCCATGTATAGGCAAAAACCTCAGTTCCAGCGGTGAATTCTGAAGGAGACTGTGAGCTGATGTGTAATTTGTTACCCATTTGAGCCATGGTCCAGGAACCCCTGAAAAATGTTGTCTTAGACAATCACCCATAGATGAATGAGCCTTTGTGGAAGTCCAGATTTTTCAGCAGAGAAGTTCCAACATATCATTGAAGAAAAAAATACACAATTTTGTTGTTCTGGAGAGGGTAGAAGAAACTGATTTTACCTGCATTACTCCTCCAAGGCAGCACAGCTCAGCACCAAGACAGAACTTCTTAACCCCATGATCTCTCCCATGGGGGAAAGATGACAGCATGTGAATGAGCATCCACTATTCCAGATATGCAGGATGCTGCCAAAAGTCCATTTCTCCCCTGCCATATTCGGAGTACCGCATAATACTCCCAATCATTGCTCCCAATAATTGGGGGCAAGAAGAGACTATGGATAGGACTTTAGGAGGGCATTAGAGGGACATGAATACTACTGAATGTGTCATGGACTCCATCAAGAGACAGCCTACAGGGGCACCTGGGTGGCTCAGTGGGTTAAGCCTCTGCCTTCAGCTCAGATCATGATCTCAGGGTCCTAGGATCGAGCCCCGCATTGGGCTCTCTACTCAGCAGAGAGCTCATCCTGCTTCCTGCCCTTTCTCTGCCTGCCTCATTGTGATCTCTCTCTTTCTGTCAAATGAATAAATATAAAGAGAGAGAGAGAGAGAGATAGCCCCCAAACTGCTGGGGATGCCTTGTTTGCATACCCCCCTTTCACCACCTCCCCCTCTGCAGGCCTTTACTTACACACACCCCAACCTAGGACTAGCTCTCTATACCCACTCCCTATGGTGGTGGTGAGAGAGCTTTGGCTGACAGCTAGTAAACATGTACAGAAAGCTGGCCCGAATCTGCAGGCCAAGGAGAGGCCACAAACTTGAACTTTAGTCCCACTTGTGGGAAAACAAAAAGGAAGCTGTCAGCATCTGGACTGGCATGTTGCAGGATGAAGAGAAGGCAAACAAGCTAAAGAATTCTGCCACAAAAGGGAGAAAGAAGAGCAAAACAAATGTATCTAATAGGAGAACTAGCAGGATTGATGGATGATATATCTCTCCCAAAGGTAGTTAATAAAGACTAGAGGAGGTGACTGCTATTTTAAATGCAAAACCAGCAATACAAAACTTGAAAGAAGGTGAAAAGTTAAGGAAACAAGACACCACCAAAAAGTCAAAACAGTTTCCCAGTAACTGATCTGAAAGACTTAAGATATACAATATACCTGGTAAAAAATTCAAAATAGCTATTCACAGAAACTCAAAGAACTAGCACAAAGCACAGAAAGACAATTGATGAAACCTGGAAAATAATACATTAAAAAAAATGAAAAGTTTAACAGAAGTCATAAAAAAAAGAAGCAAACAAATTCTAGAGCTAAAGAATACAATGAATGAAATTTTTAAAATTCAGTGGAAAGCACCAACATCAGAATGGATCAAATGGAAGAAAGAATCTGTGATTTAGAATGTAGGCACTTTGAAATTATCCAGTCAGAGCAGAATAAAGGAATAACACTGAAAGACAGTGAAGAAAGCCTACATGAATTATAGCATACCAACAACTTAGGAATTGTTAGGCTTCCAGAAGGAGGAGAGAGGAAGAGGGAGGCAGAAATAATGACTGAGAATTTCCCAAATCTGGAAAGAAATTCAGATATCCAAGTTCATGAAGCTTATATGTCACCAAATAAATTCAACTTAAAGAGATCCTCTGTAAGAAACATTAAAACAAAACTATCAAAAAAAAAGCAACAAGAGAAAAGAAGCTTATAGCATACAAAGAAACCCACATAAAGCTATCAGTGAATTTTTCAGCACAAACCTTACAGACCAGGAGAATGTGGGGATAATATATTTAAAGTGCTGAAAGAAAAAACTGACAAGAATACTCTAACTAGCAAAGTTATCCTTCAGAAATAAAGGAGAGATAAATACTCCCCCAAGAAAAGAGAAGCTGAAAAAAATTCAGCACCCCTAAGATGTGCACTACAAAAAGTGCTGAAATAGGTTTCTTAAGATGAAATGAAATGACTGTAATATGCAAGTAAAACATAGGAAACAGGAAAATACACAACACACTAATAAAGGTAAGTAAGAAATTAAATTCAGAATACTCTATACCATGATATGATGGTATTAACCACCTAAATTTAGTATAAAGGTTACAGTAAAAAAGTATTAAAAATAAATATAGCTACAAAAATCAGCTAATGAATATACAATATTAAAAAAAGATAAATTGTGACATAAAAACCATAAAAGGAGAGAATAAAAGAGTAGAGTTTTTGTATGCCTTCCAATTTGTTATCAGTATTAAAATAGACTTGTATCTATAAGATGTTTTATGGTAACTACAAGCAAAAATCTACAGTAGATACACAATAATAAAAAGAAGGTAATCCAAGCATACCACTACAAATACCATCAATTCACAAAGAAAGGCAGCAAGAAAGGAAAGAACAAAAGAACTACAAAATAACCAGGGGGGGGAAAGATGGCATTCCCAAGTCTTTACACATCAATAATTACTCTGAATGTAAATGGATTGAATTCTCTAATCAAAGGGCATGGAGTGGATGGATGGATGAAAAACAAAAACGAAAACAAGACACAACTATATGCTCCTTACAAGACACTCCCTTCATTTTTAAAGAAAACTTTGTTTTTTTTTACTTTCTTAAATTTGATTTTATTTTTTTTCATCATGGTAAGTGTACTCTTTAATTCGTATCATCTATTTCAACCATTTTCTCATCCACCTCCCCTCTAGCAACCATTGGTTTGTTTTCTATAGTTAAGAGTCTATTTCCTGGCTTTTCTTTTTCCCATTGTTCATTTGTTTTGTTTCTTAAATCCCATATATGAGTGAGATCATATGCTATTTGTCTCTCTCTGACTTACTTTGCTTAGCTTTATACTCTACAGCTCCATTTTTATTATCGCAAATGGCAAGATTTCATTCTTTTTATGGCAGAATAATATTCCAGGGTGTGTGTGTGTGTATATGTATACCACTTCTTCTTCATCCACTCATCTGTCGATGGACACTTGGAGTGCTTCCATGGCTCCACACTTTAGCTCTTGTAAATAATGCTGCAATAAACACAGGAGTGCATGTATCCCTTTGAATTGTTTTTGTATTTTTAGGTAAATACCAAGTAGTGGAATCCTGGATTGTAGGGTAGTTCTATTTTTTAATGCTTTGAGGAAACTCCATACTGTTTTCCACAATAGCTGCACCAATTTGTATTCCCACCAATGGTGCAAGAGGGTTCACATTTCTCCACATTCTCACCCACACTTGTGTCTCATGTTTTTGATTTTAGTCATTCTAACAGATGTGAGGTGATTTTTCATTGTGGTTTTGATTTGCATCTCCCTGATGATGAGTGATGTTGAGCATCTCTTCCTGTCTATTGATCAGCTGTATATCTTCTTTGGAAAAATGTCTGTTCATATCTTCTCCCATTTTTAATTGAATTATCAGGATCTTGGGGGTATTTTTTTTAATAAGTTCTTTATGTATTTTAGATACTAACCCTTTATTAGATATGTAATTTGCAAATATCTTCTCCCATTCAGTAGGTTGCCTTTTAATTTTGATTGTTTCCTTCACTATGCAGATTTTTATTTTGATGCAGTCCCAATAGGGTATTTTTGCTTTTATTTCCCTTGCCTGAGGAGGCATATATAGAAGAATGTTGCTAAAGCTAGTATCAGAGATTACTGTCTGAGCTCTTGTCAAGGATTTTTATGGTTTTGGGTCTCATTTAGGTCTTTAATTCATTTTGAGTTTATTTTTGTATATGATGAAAGGAAGTGGTCCAGTTTCATTATTTTGCATGTAGATGTCCAGTTTTCCCAACACTATTTCTTGAAAAAAACTGTTTTTCTGACTATCTATTCATTTCTTCTTTGTCAAGGATTAACTGACCATAGAATTGTGGGTTTCTGGGTCTTCTATTCTAGTTCATTGATCTATGTGTCCTCTTTTTTAATGTCAGTATTGTACAGTTTTAATTATTATAACTTGAAATCTGGAATTGTGATACTGCTAGTTTCGTTTTTCTTTTTCAAGATTATTTTGGTTATTTGAAGTCTTTTGTGGTTCCATACAAATTTTAGAATTATTTTTTCTAGCTCTGTGAAAAATGCTATTGGTATTTTGATAGGGATTGCATTAAATCTATACACTTCTTTGAGTGGTAGAGATATCTTAACAATACTTGTTCTTCCAACCCATAAGCATGGAATAGTCTTTCCATTTCTCTGTGTTGTGTTGAATTTCTTTTATTAGTGTTCTACTTTTCAGATACAGAGTATCTTTCACCACTTTGGTTAAGTTTACTCCTAGATATTTTATTGTTTTTAATGCAAATGTAAGTAAAATTATTTTCTTAATTTCACTTTCTGCTGCTTCATTATTACTGTATAGGCATGCAACAGATTTCTGTATCCTGTGACTTTACTGAATTCATTTATCAGCTCTAGTAGTTTTTTGGTGGAGTATTTAGGGTTTTCTATATATAGTATCATATGTAGTATCATGCAATCTGCATATAGTAAGACTTGTACTTCTTCCTTACTGATTTGGGTGCCTTTGACTTCTTTAGGTTATCTAATTGCAGTGGCTAGGTCTTCCAGTACTATGCTGAATAAAAGTGATGAGAGTGGACATCCTTGTCTTGTTCCTGACTTTTTGTTACTTGTTTTGTGGTTGTTTCTACAGGCATTCTCTAACCTTTTTTCCCCTTTTCTTTTGCTTTCTTTTATTACTTACTGGCTTTCTTTAATGATATTGTTTGCATATCTATTACTGTTTTTTGTTTTGTTTTGTTTTGTTTTATCATTACCGTTAAGTTTGTATATAACATCTTCTGCATACAGCAGTCTATATTAAGTTGATGGCTGCTTAGGTTTCAGCCCATTCTTTACTTCTCTCCCTCCCCATATTTTAGGTAGATGATGTCATGTTTTATGTGCTTGTATCAATCCCTTGACTAATTTTTACAGAAATATTTATTTTACTCCTTTTATGTGTGTGTGTGTGTTTAAATTTTTAGACTCTTACCAATCATCTTCCTTTACACTCAAAGTGTCCCCTCTAATGTTTCTTCCAAGGCTGGTTTAGTGATCATGAACTCCTTTAGTTTTTGTTTGTCTGGGAAACTCTTTTATCTCTCCTATTTTTGAATGACAGACTTGATGGATACAGTATTCTTTTTTTTTTTAAGATTTTATTTATTTATTTGACAGACAGAGATTACAAGTAGGCAAGAGAGGGAGGCAGGGAAAGAGAGGGGGAGGCAGGGAAAGAGAGGAGGAAGCAGGCTCTCCACGAAGCAGAGAGCCTGATGTGGGGCTTGATCCCAGGACCCTGGGATCATGACCTGAGCCAAAAGCAGAGGCTTTAATCCACTGAGCCACCCAGGCGCCCCTGGATACAGTATTCGTAGCTGCAGATTTTTTCCTTTCAGCACTTTGTATTATGCCACTTTCTTCCAGCCTGCAAAGTTTCTGCTTAAAAATCTGCTGATAGCCTTATGGATTATTCCTTGTATGTAATGGTCTTTTCTCTTGCTGCTTTAAATTTTTCTTTACCACTACTACTTTTTGCCATTTTAATTACTTGTGTCTTGTATAGTCTTCCTTGGGTTGAATTTTTGGGCAGATCTCTGTGCCTCCTGGATCAGGATATCTATTTCCTTCCCCAGATTAAGAAAGTTTTCAACTATTATTTTTTCAAATAAATTTTCTGTGCTCTCATCTCTCTCTTCTGAGATTCCTATAGTGCTAATGTTATGCTTGATGGAATCACTGAGCCTCTGAGACTATTCTCAGTTTGCTTTATTTTCTTTTTCTGGTGCCATGTAGTGTCTTGTAGTGCAGTGTTGCCTGTTTCCTGGGTCTGGCACTTTATGTAGTGTCTCCTATGTGTGTTGCATGTGCTTTGCTATTGGGTCTTGGCCTCTTTTTCCTTCAGTCCTGTTGTCTGCAGATGTTCTCTTTGCCTGTTGTGGGCAGCAAGGTGTGTGGTGGTCTGCTTATGAAATGAGACCTGTCCCTGTCATCGCTAGAACTAAGGTCCCACAAAACATGTGGGTCAGGAGATCCACTGTCAAAAGGATTTGCACTGGTCTTCTGGTGGAGGTACCTGATGCACCTGGTCTGAGGCCAGCCCAACTGGGAAGGGTGGATTCCCCCAAAGCATGGGCGCAGGGCTTGGTGCAAGGAAGTTAGATAAGGAGTGCTAGTGCTAGGCTGTCTCTGGCAGGTGGCTGTTGTTTACTCTGGGGACAGGGGACAAAAATGGTACCTGGTAGCTGCTTTGTTCTTCATGGGGTCTCCCAGTCCCTGTAAATCTTTCTCTCCAGGTTGATTCTGAGTTAAGCAAATCACTCTACCTTGCATCTGCCGCAGGTGTTTTTCGAACAGCTTGTTCTAAGCTGTTTGTACTGGTGTCTCTTTAAGGGCAGGGACTCTGTTTCTTAATGCCATCCATGCTCTCCCAAAGGCAAGCCCACTGATTTTTAAAAGTCCAGGCTTTAAGACCTACTGGTCTTAAGAACTCATGAAATGCAGCCCCTCTCAATTTCAAAGGCAAATATATGGAGATTCTTCCTTTCTGTTCATGGGCTCCCCAGTGTGAAAGTCTGTTTTCCACTCTTTGTACCACAGGCTCCCTCCCCACAGTGGACAGCCACAGTCCACATCTCTCATGTGCTCCCAGGCCACATCTTTGCCTTCCTACCTTCTTCTATTTTCTTACCTGCCTTTAGTTGTGGAGTTTATTCTGCCAGTCCTTTTGTCATTTCCTGGGCTATTTATGGTGATTTGGGTTTATCTAGTTGTATCCCTGGGAGGAGGCAAGCTTAAGGTCCTCCTACTCCACCAACTTCTCAGCTGACCTAGAGGCATCCATTCTGAGACTCACTTTAATTTTAAGGAAGTGACATAAGATCAAAGTGAAGGGTTGGAAAAAGATGCTCTATGCAAATAGGAAGAAAAAAAGAATGAGAGTACCTACTATTACATCATACAAAACAGACTTTAAGCCAAAAACAGTAACAAAAGACACAGGTCATTATATAGCAAAAATGGGTTCAGTCATCAAGAAGCTATGACAACCATGAATATAATGCACCCAACATGGATGTATTTAAACATATTAATCAAATACTAACAGATCTGAGGGAGAAAGAGACAATATAATAATAGTAGAGGACTTCAAATATCCCACTTTAAAAATGCATAGATTATCCAGACAAAAACAATAAAGAAACAGTGGACTTGAACCATATTTTACTAAATGGACCTAAGAGACATATACAGAACATTCCATTCAACAGTAGCAAAATACACATTCTTCGCAAATCCACCTGAAACATTCTCCAATTTAAATCATGTGAGAGAGCACAAAACAAGTCTTAACAAATTTAAAAAGACTGAAATCATACCAAGTATCTTTTTTGACCACAATGATATAAACTAGAAATCATAACAGAAGTAAAGCTAAAAAATTCACAAAAGTGAAAAGTAACAACACACAGGGTGCCTGGGTGGCTCAGTCAGTCAAGTGTCTGACTCTTGATATCGTCTCAGGTCTTGATCTCAGGGTCATGACTTCAAGCCCTATGTTGGGTGTGGAGACTACTTAAAAAAAAAAGTAATAACACACAACACACTCCTGAAAAACCAGTGACTAAAAGAAAAAATTAAAAGGAAAATTAAAAATACCTTGAAATAAATGACAATGAAAACCACAACATATCAAACGTATAGGATGTAGCAAAAGCAGTTCAAAGAGGAAAGTTTAAAAAAATAGCAATAAACCCTTACATTAAAAAAAAAAGATTAAAAAATCCTAAATTTATAACTCAAGAAACTAGAAAAACAGCAAAAAAGGTGCCCAAATTCAGCAAAAGAAACAGGAAAGGTCAGAGCAGAAATTTAAAAAATATAGAGATAAAAAAATAATAGAAAAGAGCAATGAAATTAAGAGCTGTATTTTGAAAAGATAAACAGAATTGACAAATCTTTAGCTGGTCTAAGAGAGAAGACAGAAATAAACAAAAACAAATGTGAAAGAAGAAATATTACAATTTATATCACATAAATATAGCGGATCATAAATGGCTACTATGAACAGTGATACACCAACAAAAGGGATAACCTAGAAGAAATAAATAAATTCCTAGAAACAAACTATCAAAATTGAATCATGAAAAAATAGAAAATCTGAACAGACAAATTACTAATATGGAGATTGAATCAGTAATGAAACACCTCCTAATAGATGGTTTACTGAAAACGTCACTATGCATTTTAAAAAGAACTAACAGCAATCCTAATCCAATTCTTTGAAAAATTTGAAGAAGAGGGTACACTTCCAAAATTATTTCATAAAGCCAGCATTTCCTGGTACCAGAGATAGATAAAGACATTATAGGAAAAGAAAACCATAGCCCAATACAACTGATGAATATAAATTCAAAAATTCTCAAAAATATTAGCAAACTGAGTTCACCACTACATTAAAAAGATCACACACCATGATCAAGCAGGATTTATTCCTGTTATACAAAGGTGGCTCAACATACACAAATCAATCCATGCTATACAACATAGCAACAAAATAAAAGATAAAAATCATATAACTATCTCAACAGATAAAATCATTTGAAAAAAAAACCCAACATCCACTCATGATAAAAACTCTCAACAAAATTGGTAAAGAGGGAACATACCTCAACATAATAAAGGGGATATATGACAAGCACACAGCTAACATCATATTCAGCAATGAAAGGTTGAAAGCATTTCCTCTAAGATCAGGAACAAGACAAGGTTTCCTAATCTCCCTACTTTTAGTCAACAAAGTCCTTGACTCCTAGACAAAGCAATTAGGCAAGAAAATGAAATTAATGCATCTATGTTGTAAAGGAAGAATTCTAATTATCTGCATGGGGCACCTGGGTGGCTCAGTTAAGTGTCTGCCTTCACAGCTTGGGTCATGATCCTAGGAGCCTGGGATTGAGCCCTGAGTTGGGCTCCCTACTCAGTGGGGAGTCTGCTTCTCCATCTCCCTCTAACCCTCCCCACTGCTCATGCTCTTACTCACTCTCTCAAATGAATAAATAAAAAATCTTTAGAAACAAAAATAAACAAATCTGTCTTCATTTGCAGCTAATATGTTCAGATATATCAGAAAATCCTAAAGACTCCACCAAAAAACAGAAGTAATCAACAAATTCAGCAAAGTTGCAGAAAACAAAATTAGGAGATTAGTTGAGTTTTTACATGCTAACAATGAAATATTTGAAAAAGAAATAAATCCATTTATAATAAATCAAAAATAATAAATGCAGAGAAACAAATTTAACCCAGAAGGTAAAAGATTTTTATACCAAAGTCTGTACTACTTTGATGAAAGAAATTGATGAAAATGCAAATAAGTGGAAATATACCCTCTCTTTACGGATCAGAATTAATATTGTTAAAATGTCCTTACTACATATAGAGTAATCAATGCAATCCTACTCAAAATTTGATGGCATTTTTCATAGAAATGGAAAAACAATCCTAAAATTTATCCAGAACCACAAAATACCCTCAAATACCAAGACAATCCTGACAAAGAAAAACAAAGTTGGAGGCATCACAACCTATATCTCAAGCAATACTATAATGCTATAGTAATGAAAATATGGTACTGGTATAAATGTATACACACAGACCAATGGAACAGAATCGAAAGCCCAGAAATAAACCCTTGCATATAATATAAAATAATATTTGACAAGGAAGCCAAAAATACTCAATGGGGCAAGGATGGTCTTTTCAAATAAAAGGTGCTGGGAAAACTGGATAATCACATGTAGAAGAATAAAATTGGATCTCCACCTTATACTACTCAAAAAATTAACTCAAAATTGAGGCTCAAACATAAGCTCTAAAACCATAAACTCCTAAAAGAAAACATATGGGATAAGCAGCTCGATTTTGGTCTTGGTAATGAGATTTTGGATTTGGCAACAAAAGCAAAGGAAACAAAAGCAAAAATTAACAAAGTTGGACTATATCAAACTAAAAAGCTTCCATACAGCCAAAGAAATAATGAACAAGACAAAAAGGAAACTTATAGAATGGAAAAAAATACTTGCAAATCATATATCTGATAAGAGGTTAATATCCAAAATATATAAAGAACTCATACAACTTAAAAGGTAACAGAACAAACAACCCAATTAATAAAATTGGCAAAGGATCTAAATAGAAATTATTTTCCAAAGAAAACATACAAATGGCCAACAAGTACATGAAAATATGCTCAACATCACTAATCATCAGCAAAATGTAAATAAAAACCACAATGGAATATCATCTCATGCCTATTAAAATGGCTATCATGAAAAAGGAGATAATAAATGTCGGTGAGCATGTGGAGAAAAGGCAACACCTGTGCACTGCTGATGGGATATAAATTGGTTCATCCACTAAGGAAAACAGTATAAAAGTTCCTCAAAAAATTAAAAATGACCTACCATATAATTCAGAAATCTCATTCTGGTTATATATCCAAAGGAAATAAAAATAGGATATTGAAGAGACATCTGCACTCCCATAATCATTGCAGCATTATTCACAATAGCAAAGATATAGAAATAATTTGTACTGGATATAGAAGGTATGAGATAGACATACATCTATAAATAGATATACAGATAAACATAAATACACAGATACATATATATGTCATACATATCATCGAATATTATTCAGCCCTGGGGAATAAATAAGAAAATCCTGCCATTATGTGACAATGTGAATAGACCTTGAGGACATTATGCTAAGTGGAATAAGTGAGACAGAGAAAGACAATGAATGACTATATGATATCACTTATGTGTGGAATCTAAAAAAGCTGAACATATTAAAAAAAAGAGAACAGCAGAATGGTGGTTGCCAGGGGACTAGGGAGCGGGGGAAATGGGGAGATGCCTGTCAAAAGACACAGACTTCCTCTTATAAGACTAACGAGCTCCAGAGATTTAATGTACGTCATGGGGATTATAGTTAACAGTACTGTATTGCATACTTCACAGTTGCTGAGAGTGTAGATCTTAAATGTTCTCACCACAAAATGAAATTACGTGAGGTGATGGAAGTGTTAACTAACACTACTGTAGTAATCATTTCACAAAATATAAGTCTATCGAGTCAAAACATTGTACATCTTAAACTTCTACAATGACATGTCAATTACTTGTCAATAAAGCTGGAAGAACCAAATGCCACAAAAAATAAAAATTAATGATTCCCACTCTGTGAAATTAATGAGAGCCAATAAAAAGTTTCAGTGACCAATTCAAATGTCACTTGCAAGAAACATTTGCTTTCAATAAATGAAAATAAAAAATAATAGTAGGGCTCTTCTCTCCAATTGTGGGTTGACAAAAGGGAAAAGCAGCATGTTTTAGTGACTGAATTCTGCAATACAATAATTTTGAGATATTGAACAGGTGACTAGTCCTTTCTGAGACTTTTTCCTTATTTGAGAAACAGGATGGCAGTAATATCAGCCACAAAAAGTACTAAATGAAATATGTAGAAGATTTAAAAACCTACAACTCTGGGCACCTGGGTGACTCAGTTGGTTAAGCGTCTGCCTTCCACTCGGATCATGATCCCAGGGTCCTGTGATCCAGCCCCATGCTGGGCTCCCTGCTCAGGAGGGAGTTTGCTTCTCACTTTCCCTCTGCCCTCCCCCTGCTCCTTCTCTCTCTTTCACTCTCTCTCGCTCTCTCAGATAAATAAATAAGTAAATAGATAAATAAAATATGTTTTAAAAAGCCTACAACTCTGTGTATTATTCATTACCTAATTATATTATGATCTAAGTGACAGAAATTGTATTATCAACAATGACAGCTTACACTTAATATACATTGTCATATACTAGGTATCGTTGTAGCATTTTTTATCTATAGTAACTCATTAAATAAGTCTTACTATGCCCATTTTACAAAGAATCAGGGGAATTGAAGGGGAATCTAGCACACATTGGTTCCAGAGTCTAAATTCTCAACTTAATCCTAATCAAACAAACAAAACCCACAGTAAGTGCATGTTGATTGCAATATACAATTACGTTAATTTTTTTAAAAAAATGTCAAAACTTGAAGAGTCCAAATATTAAAGAAACATCACATTCAATATCTAATAATGCCAGGTCTATGAATTCTTTTACTGGCATAAATATTTAATGGAAGGAATTCACATCTGCCCTTTGAAACTATTTCTCACTTGCCCTTTCATTTGCAATTATTTAATTTAGAAGTGGTTCAGTTGGTTCTGATTCTGTATGATGAAATGATTCTGAATTTCTCTCTTCTTTTAAGATGTAAATTCTCCATTCTCAAAATTATTGTTCTTATTGTGATTTATTTCAAAAGTCTATTTTACTCCCAAAAGAATGAGTTTGAATATAAACCACAACTAACTTTTTTTTATTTTACAATTAATTTTTATATTAAGGTTATGCACAACATGAGGTCTTGGAGAAGACAGTCAAAGGATGACATGTTTATAGTCTGCAGGACACCTTATACACTAAGGGTCCAGCTCACCCCAGGATTACTGCTCCTGAAGTCAGAATTAGAATGTGTTGCTGGATGGAGTTGCTACCATTCTCTCATTACTCAGTATTTTACAGATAAAGATTTATCAAAGCTTTGAGAGGGCAAGTAACTTTTCAAAGGGAAGAAAGACAAATGGCAAAGGTAAGATGAGAGCCAAACTCCCAAGTCTTAAGCTTCTGGATGAACTTGGGCTTACGGTGGTGAGATGATCTTTCACTAAAAATAGAATGACAGAATCAATTGGAGGAAAATAATATGGTTATGCGTGTGTTAAGGGATTGCTTCATGTAAGCAGTTGATAAAGGTATACCAACTTCCAAAACTCCAGAAAAAAATTTTTTCTAATGAGCAAATTTCTTATTTTGTGAGGCTATTTCCATGCTTTAATGATACACAGTCAATCTGTCCTCTCTGCATTCTCTTAAACACGAGTGTCCACTACGGGTGAATGGCAAGACCATTTAAACAAGGTCAGCTTCATCAGCATCATCAAATTACTTGAGGATAAACTCCAATCATATTTTTTAAAGTTTTCTAAAACATGTTACAAATTTATCTTGAACCCTTAAACTCTGCCCTCTGTTTTTCAAACAACATAGCCAAATCTCCAAAGCCTTAGAATTATTAATGCTATAATTTTTACATATTTTGTAAAGATTTTATTTATTTATTTCAGAAAGAGAAAGCACAAGTTTGGTGGGGGGAGAGGCAGAGGGACAGGGAGAAGCAGCCTTCCTGATGAGCAGGGAGCCCTGTGTGGGGCTCGATCCCAGGACCCTGGGATCATGACCTGACCCAAAGACAGGTGCTTAACTGACTAAGCCACCCAGAGGCCCCATCCATAACTTTTATATTGCATAATAAATTACATGTGCTCAAAGTTGAATTTAATTTTTTAAGAAGCATGAGGCCACAAAAGAGAATGCTTAAATCTTATCACTGATAACACCTTGCAGTGTGATGCATTCTGTATGCTTGTGTTCATGTGTGCAAATCCTATAATGCTATTTGACAACATTAGGTAGATGTAGTCTCAATCCTGTGGACACTTACGAACACTGTTCCTTCTGTTATTATTGTTTTGTTTTGGGCAGATTTGCATTTATCAATTAAAATACAAACAAATGTCATATGTCCTTTGTAAAACTGTCCTTTGAGCCTTGATAAGATGTGAGAATAGATAAAACAATATCACATTGATTATTTTCCCCTCTGTATGTGTCCTTTTCAGTGTGTGTTTAAACTGCTTTGGCAAAGTTATGAGTATTTCCAAACTGCTAAATTTGATGGACGCTTTTCTGTTCTCATTTTACTTATCTGTTATTTGGAGTTGAAGGTTCTAAATATCGGCTACCCCAAGGATCTGAGCATGGCCTTCTGCTCTTGCCTTAGGCCCTTTTCACCTCTTTGGCTTCAGGTGTCATAAAGTAAATGTTTACTTGGAAAGTCAATCCTGAGCACCAACCTCAAGCGATTTTCAACTTCTAACTTCCTCCATGATAGATGCTGTCCCTGACTCCTCATCACCTCTGAAATGAAGTCCAAGGTTCCCTCACCTCATCTTGCCTCACCCCGCCTTGCCTTTCCTTGAATACTTGGCTCTTGAGTGACATGGTGGTTACCCACCACTCTCTCAAGTGCTTGATTCAACTTACACCACTCTGAACTTTGTGCTGTGGGCCACAAAACACTTCAGGGTTTCTTATTCACAAACCTGTTTCATGCCCTATTTACATATTTTCTCTCTCCTTTTTCCTGGAATCTCCTCCTTAATTCAATGGAAATTTGCTGAATTTAAGAATCAGTTCTATTATCACATCTTTCCTGAACCCTCTTCCTCACCGCACTCTCCTGTGTGACCCTACAGCCATCATCTTGGATTGCATATGGAAGTTTCCATGGGGACCCCGTGTTTTAAAGCTAGCAACTCTCTAAGTTCAAGAACTGGATGTTTTGTTCATCAGATCATGTAGTTCAGTATTACATGTAGATATTTAGTAATTAAAAAGATAATTTCCACTGTGGTTAATTTGAGCACTGATAATTGAGTCTTCTAAACAGCGATACCCACACAAGTTATATTATCCATAAAGAATTTGGTTTGGCTGCACAGCAAAGGAAACAGTCAACAAAACAAAGAGGCAACCCACGGAATGGGAGAAGATATGTGCAAATGACAGTACAGACAAAAGGTTGATATCCAGGATCTATACAGAACTTCTCAAACTCAACACACACAAAACAGATAATCATATCAAAAAATGGGCAGAGGATATGAACAGACACTTCTCCAATGAAGACATACAAATGGCTATCAGACACATGAAAAAATGTTCATCATCACTAGCCATCAGGGAGATTCAAATTAAAACCACATTGAGATACCACCTCACACCAGTTAGAATGGCCAAA
>PISX010026846.1:0-23829 GCA_004024625.1 Mellivora capensis | reverse complement strand
CTTTAACCCACTGAGCCACCCAGGAGCCCCTATTTAGCTCATTTTAGAGAGTGCGATCTACTTATGGTATATATACATTGATGGCGTGTATTTGATTGACTGATTCCATGTATTGGATTGATTCCACCAATTACATGTGTAAGAACCCACTTTCCGTTGATGTGCTGTTCTGGCAAAGTGTCCTGATGTCTTCCTACACGTCGTTGGGGCTTCGCTTACTGCATTCTCCCTGCCTTATTTGATGCAATTGGTACGTTTGCCTGAGCAGAGCAGGACAGAGATGGTGGTGGAGAAGAGAGATGTTTGATAGTTTTCCAAGATACGTGTGCCGGCACCTTTTTTTTTTTTCTCCCCAAAATAAATATAAATGAAGAAACAAATGAATACATAGAATAAACAAAGCTGTCGTGGTTTTGTATACTAGGAAGTGAAATGTTTCTTGTTCCGTGCTTCTCTACTCCCGGTGCATGACCCTTCACTCCTGTGTCTTTGTGCCCCAGGGTCTCCTAAGATGGCAAAGCCGAGGTGTGATGTGTGGTATGAGAGGATAGAGAGTACTTCCCAGTGGTTAGCTTGAGGGGCTCTGCTGCTGCAGCCTGGCCTGTGAATCAGGCCTAGGATGTTCATTCTGGCCTGGCCATGGCTCTGCAGTTGGAGGGAATTGGCCGACTCAAACTGCAGCTCTCACTGAATCATCATTGTTGCTGAGGGTCCGTTTTTGACGCCTTTGTGAGTGTTGTACTGGCTTACCATTTATTCCCAGGGCTTCGCTTTTGTTTTCTTTGGCCCTGTAATCTAATGCCTCTGAAGACATTTTGAGACCCTTTTCAAAAAGATGACTTGGTAATCTTTTTTTTTTTTTTTTAAGATTTTATTTATTTATTTGACAGATCACAAGTAGGCAGAGAGGCAGGCAGAGAGAGAGAGAGAAAGGAAGGGAAGCAGGCTCCCTGCCGAGCAGAGAGCCCGATGCGGGGCTCGATCCCAGGACCCTGGGATCATGACCTGAGCTGAAGACAGAGGCTTTAACCCACTGAGCCACCCAGGCGCCCCGACTTGGTAATCTTGATCTCAAAGGTTGTAAGTCTCACTCCTGGTGAGGATTTTGCTGTCCCGCTTGTTTAGAGGAAAGAACTTGAAAATGTTCATTAAGTGAGGACGGGCCTTCCGCCCAATGCGTTGTTACTTAGTCAGTACGCCTCTATTAACGGCACCAAAATGGGCTGTGTTCCCAGCAGGGTGTGTGTAAGATTTTTGACTCTTGTGGTACAACCAGCGAACGAGAACTCAGGAATTGTCGGATGCCTATCCTGAGCTCAGATGTTGAAAGCCCTGGCAGGTATAATGAAGAGATTTTGAGATTCAGAGCTCTGCTGCTGTCCAGGAAAATTCACAGGTGCTTTATTTAGAGCCGGTCCTAAGACGGTGTTCCAGACGACTCTGTTTTCATGTGGCGTATTGTTCTCAATCCAAAATGAGGATCTTTCCTTAAAGACTCTTTTTCTTATTAACTAATGGTCCCAGGCAATTTTTCATTTTGAGAGAGAGTGAGAGCGAGTGCCATTCAGTAAAGTCGAAACCAGCCCATCCTCTTCAGCGTATCTACTAAGAAACAGATTAATAGAAAACAAAAATATTACTCTGTGGTTCATTTTGGCCCCATTCCAGCTGCGCTGTAGATGAAAACTACTTCAGCATTTCCCTGTCTCGCCCCTTCATCCTGATTCTGTGTTATTCTATCTTAATTTTCTTATGTACCTTGGATCCGTGGATGTGCTAGTTTTCTCATTACGTCATTCACCAGTTCTAATCCTCTGATTCCTTTCATGCAAGCTCCAGGATATCTCTGTGGTGCCATTACTTTTCCTGAGCACTAGCTCCAAGTTACTGTGGGAGGATTTATTTTCAAGCCTTGGCACCTGAATGGCCGGGACCAGAATACCCAGCGGCTAGCCCCTGCTCCTTATTAGACAGGGGGGTTGGCGGGATGGTAGGAAGCCAGAGTGAAGTGGCTGCTTGGGGTGGGGATCAGGAACAGGCGGTTGGCCTGAAGGATATGGTTTGGGCAGATGGCACTGCATCGAGCCACCCCCACCCCCCATGCCAGCTCAGCTTTCGAGCTGCAGAAGGAGGAATGGGCCCTGATGCTTCACTGGACCAGGATCTCAGCTGTGTACTGGGCCTCATTACATACCATCAGATGGGAGAGTCAACCCAATAACTTTCCATTTCCCAATCGGGAAATAATTCTGGGAAGATGTTTGGCTCTATCGGCGCTGTGCAAGGGCTGCTTTACTGGGCTAACAGGAACCAGCAGACGTTTGGCAAATGGAAGTGTACAAGCATGCATATACCCAAAGGCTCATGAGTCTTAACTTAGTCTTTGCCAAATATGTACCCCGTGGGAGAGTCTGGATTTTTCACTTGAGAGATTTCCAGTGTTAAGTTCATGGACATTTCCCTACAGGCCTTTTGAAGACTGATCTGCTCTGGCTCTCACAGTGACCACTAGGAGGCAGCACCCCCCCCCCCCGCCCCCCAGGGTGCTACCTGCTGTCTCAGGCCTGCTCAGCGACCGAGCTGCGAGCTGATTCCATCATTTCCCGCCTGGCAGGCCAACTATTTGCAGTGCATACCAATCCTCTGGGCCGCGTTAGAGTCACAGAAGAGGCAGGAAACCGAAAAGTGATCGTTTCCTTGGATCAGGGCGAGATAACACTCTAAAAATCAAATATTCAAGGACTGTTTCCCGAGCGAAGGGTCACTTAATGATACATGGGAGGACATCCATTTGGGACTTCTGGTCCCCTCCTGGGTACTTGGGTCCTGGAAGTGTGTGCCCCTGTTCCCTAGTATGCAGCCAACTCTCAGACATTTATTTCCCTTAAGTGAGTAAATAAGGCCCCAAGGTCCAACGGAGACTACCTCCTGAACCAAAGCCACTTCACACGTTTTTGTGAGATTAGGTTCCTGCTGCTGGGATTATCTCTGTACCAGAAGCTGTTTGTGTTGGACTGCACCGTTGCATTATTTAGAGGCCCTGAAATGTGCACCACCTTCCTCTCTACCCACTGTGCTTCTGGTCTGCCAGTCGTTTGATGAGTTTATAGTTGTAACAAGGATAAAACATCGTAAAATGGCACAACAGTAGCTGTGCTTTTCTTTTGATTATTTCCAGAGAAGGAATCTGTACAGTTTCCTGCGATGGATGACTGCACACATTCCGAGTGAATTTTGAGTGTATTTTACATGAGGGGCAATGCCCTGTGCCCTCAGCATCCTCCAGGCAGAGAGCTGAAAGTGACCCCAGCACGCATCTGCCCCACGCCCCCGAAATCCCTCCGACAGCATCCTTGAAACATATTGACTCTTTTGGGTGGTGGAAGATCTCACACTTACTATTTATTTTATTTTATTTTAATTTATTTATTTTTAAAAGATGTACTGGTTTATTTTAGAGAGAGTGAGCACAAGCGGAAGGGACAGAGGGAGAGGGAGAGAGAATCGCAAGTCGACTCCCCTCTGAGCGGGAAGCGCTACTCGGGGAAGCGCTACTCGGGGCTGGATCTCAGAACCGTGAGATCATGACCTGAGCCGAAACCAAGAGTCAGTTGGGCGCTTAACTGATTGAGACCCCCAGGCGCCCCTCACTCTTATTTTTAAAATCAAGTCCTGAAAGATGAAGTTTACGTATCGTAAGTGCGCACATTTTAGGTCAGCAGTTGGTGAGTTTTGACAAATGTAGGAATCCAGATATAGAGTGTTTAGTCACTCCAGAAGGTTCCCTCGTGCCCCTGTTCCTCAGCCTCCCCTTACTCCCCACTCCCCGCCTCCCCAGGAAACCGCTGATCTGATTTCTATCACCATAGGTTAATTTTGCTTATTTAGTGGTTTTATGTATTGAATTGCACACTAAGCACTCTCTTTTGTCTGCCTTCTGTCACACAGCGTATTTTCGAGATTTCTCTATTTTCCAATCAAGAAGAGACGAAACTCCAATTTTTAACCCCTAATGTACATGACAAGGAATAAGACTTGGCTGAGCATGGTCCGTGCCTCTTCTGCCCCGTGGAGCCTGGAAGGGTGTGCTGGGAGTTGTTTCCTTTGATAGGATTGTGGCCCTGAGGAGATTACCAACTATCCTGCATTGCCCTGGGCTCAGCGAGTTCCTCAAGTACAGAATTTTCAGTGGTAAAACCCAGCGGGTCCCAGGCAGATGGGAGGTTGGTCACCCTAACCCCCTCTGGTAGGTACTCTTTTGGGGTTAATGTAGAGCATGAAATCAGCCATAATACTGGGCTTGCTGAAATGTAACTCGGAGGCAGCTGGGGGCGATTGAAAATGATTTCAGAGAAGGATGAAGGGCTTCGAAATGCAGAGGCTGGTGTGACCACTCTGCCCTAGGAATGCTGTGGGGAGTTGCCTTCCCCCAGGCTTTCTTAGCCCAAACAGCTGGCCTGTGATCTCAGAGCTGCATGCATTGTCCCTTAGTCCCCGTTTAGCAGAACTCGGAGAACATGCAGATTAGCATATCCTATTTTTCCCGTAAACAGATCCTCCTAGTTCCAGTAAGATCCCTTGTCATACATCACGTGCTTGAGAAACAGTGATAAGGATTTGTGAGTCTCCTGCAGGATGAATAAAGGCGAGAGTAAAGCAGAGCTATGGGTTTTCGTCTCTGGTTGACGTCCTTGCCTTCTCCTCTCTTTCACAGCAAAGTTTGGAGTGATCTTTCATCTGCTATACAGGGATTGCTGGCCATTCCCGGCAATATATATATGTAACGTGTGTTATATGCATATATATATATATATATAATATGTATATAATACATGTTATATGCAACATATTTCATATACCATGTTATGTGTGTAACGTATAATATATATTGTGTAAATGGCATATATAGAGTAGTACTCTAGAGCATCAGGGGTATGAGCTTCGGAACAGTAGAGAAAGGGCAAGAAAAATGGACATTTTATTGTTTCTTCACCGTGAGGCTGTCAGTGACAAGGAGCCCAGCTTGGGGAGAGTCCCTCTGGAAACCGGCTGTGGGGGTGGCTGAGACTTGCATCAGTCAAAATCAGTTGACTTCAACGAATGAGTTTTTTCTAATACTTTGGTTACCTAATTTATTTGGGTCATACTGTGTTTTATTACTGTTCTATTTTCCAGAATACTATTTAAAGAGCACTGACATTTAAAAATTTAAATGTAATCAAGATTACAAGGTATGTATTTGTAAGCACCAAGATTAGCTAGTCATCATCATTGTGTCAAGGTGCTTGGTTTGATGGACTCCCAGCTTGATTATTCTGATGTGCTTAATTTAAAAAACCCACCCAGTTGTTGCTTTTTTTTTTTTTTAAGTTTTATTTATTTATTTGTCAGAGAGAGAGAGAGCGAGAGAGCGAGCACAGGCAGACAGAGTGGCAGACGCTGGGATCATGACCTGAGCTGAAGGCAGAGGCTTAACCCACTGAGCCACCCAGGCGTCCCCCCCCCCCACCCAGTTTTTCAGCTGAATGACAAGGCAGTGCTCTAGCAGGGCTTCTCGGAGGATGTGTGCTTCTGTGTCATTTACATCCGAAGTAATTAATTAGCTGGATGTTAGCACGACATACTCACCTGTTGATGCTCGAGTAACTTGTAATCTGCCAGCTTTCCTTTTGGGGTGGATGAAATGCCTGGCGGTTAACTGTGCCATATAATTTTCCACATAAATTCTGAAATATGATACCCTTAAAAAAGCGTGCAAGCTTCCAAGGGCAGTATTTTCTCAGTATCGCCGGGGATGTTACGGGAGTTTGTGAGGACACTTGCGAGCTTTTATGTATCCTGCAAAGTTTGCGAGATTGTTTTTAATGCTTCTTTTCAGAGAGTTGCCTTATTTTCTCTGTTAATTTTTTGATCTTTTAAAAATTACAAAAGTAGGGGTGCCTGGGTGGCTCAGTCGGTTAAGTGTCTGCCTTCAGCTCAGGTCATGATCCCAGAGTCCTGGGATCGAGCCCCACATCGGGCTCCCTGCTCAGCGGAGAGTCTGCTTCTCCTTCTTCTGCCTGCCCCTCCCCCTGCTTGTTCTCTCTTTCAAATAAATAAATAAATCTTTTTAAAAATACATAAAATTACACAAGTAATGCATGACTATATCACTAAAAACAGTAAAGAAGTGAAAAATAAAATTTCACCTTTACTTTCTCAATCCCTGTCCCAGTCAGATTAATGGCTATCCTACTAGAATTTGAATGTATAATCAAATTCAGCCTGTAGTTCTCTGTTGTTGTTTTTTCTTACACTGAGTCATATCATAGCTATATATTGGTTTTTCCATTTAAACATATGTTTTAAAATTTTTTCAGGTTAGAATATATCAGTTTACTTCATTATTTTTTAAGCTATGTTGATTCAGTAGTGTAATGGCACCTAAATTCATTTAATTAATCATCCCCCTGTCCATGGCTAAGTTACTGCTGTTTTTTTGTCATGTTCCTATAAACTTACTTCTTTGTCTCTGTTCATATGTGTTATTATTTCTCCAAATATCTGAGAATGGAGTTGCTGTGTCAGTGGATAAATTAAATTAAGATTTTGCTACATACTGCCAAATTGGCCTCAAAAAGGCTGTACCATTCCTCCTCAAAGTTTGAATTCTTTTTACATGCGAAACATTTGAGACAAAACAGAAAGGGATAATTGAATTTTGCAAGCTCAAACAGCAAATTGGGAATTTGCTCTGCTTTTAATAAAATCTTATTTATTGCTTACTTATACATTTGACTTGTATAAAACTCAGAAAAACCTGCCGCTTGATTATTGATTTATCATCAAGTTATAATTTCATGGACTTCACATGCGTTCAGGTTTAGAATGAATTTTAATGTTTTCCATTACCGACTGCTAAGAGGCCTCCATGTCGCAAACCCTGAAGGACATGCGGTCCTCATGGAATGGTCAAGACATTACCTCTGCCTACAAGCGCTTCCACACCAAAGCTCACGTTATGAGTCTAGCTCTTTAGCAGTTCCTTAACATCCCTTTTTCCATTTTTATAACTCACTAGTTCCTTCTCAAATCATTGACCCTGTCAAGAGAAAAAACATTTTTTTTGGCGAAGAATTAATCACCCGATGCCAAAGTGTTGCTAAGAATTCACATTCTTTTTTATGAGGGGAGAGTATCACTAGTCCACCCTGAGGTCTTACTGTAAGTAACTAAAATAATCTGTCAGAGTAAATGAGGCAGGAGAGTGTTACCAAAGTGAAGTAGGGGTTTTTCTTATCAATTCATTTCACCCGCTTCTCTCTAACTTAACATGTCCCTTTACGGTTGTGGAAACCTATCGGCCTCATCCGGTAGAGATCAAGTCATGAAATCGAACAGCTTGGAATGTGAACTGAAATCCCTATTTTGTGATAGGACTGAAAAGATTTGCAGATGACATATATATGAAGGGCTTTCGAGGCTTTGATTTAATTCTACGACTTACTTAGAATTCTTACCGGTTCCGCATTTGAGCTCTATCCCTCTGGCACACACTTGCTGTTTACACCACTTTCTACTTTTACTTCTTGCTCTTTCTTTACCTCTTCCTGCCAAAGTAAGCGAAGGCCTGACTTCTGCAAAATAAGATCTGAAAATGCATTTGTTTATTTTCCAAATATCTTTGAGTACGTACTACATCCTGGGCATGATGTTAGGTTCTGCAGGCAGAGATTATCAAGGCATGGGTCTGGAAAGGTCTCCGTGTCTGGTGGGGGGCTAGATGGGGGCACCCCTAATTGCAGTTGAGGACAATGAATGCTGGAGTCCAGACCAAAAGCCACAAGATAACTGAATAGGGAACAATGGACACGAGGAGGTGGGCAACTTGGAAAGCTTTTCTTTGAACAGTCTTCATCTCCTGAAAGTCCACTGGCAGTAGCAACGTAGTTAGGGAAAGAGTAGGAAAGATCTCATCGGACTCACTGCTTCTCAGTACACCAGCATACACACTTCCTAAACATCAGGTCACGGACTAATGCCAATGACATTCAACCGCATTAGGCTGTAAATATCCAAAACCCGACCAAAAGTGGCTTGGCAATCAAGTCATTAATTTATTTAGTGAGCTGGAAATCTAGGGCAGGTAGACCTGTTTTGTTCAGCAGCCCAGCATGTCACGGGGTCATTTTCCCACACAGTCTGTCATTTCCCACACTCTGTCATTTTCCCACACGGTCATTTGATGGTGGTGGCAGCTGAAAGCCTGTGACCTCACCTGCCTAAGCACGTCCAACAAACCACAAACTCTGACTGATGGTATCCCTCCCCGGGCACGTCTCGTGCTTCTGTTCTGTGCACCTGCTCCTTGCTGGTGACCTGCTCACAGGGCCTGCAGCTTGGGACGGCAGGGATCACCGAGCCGTGAGGCAAGGCGCCTTGCCCACGAGGCTTCCCTGGTTAGGTTTAGAGTTCCCGAGGAAGTTTTCATTTCCAATTCTGGGGTTGGTTCTGTTCTTCGAGCCATAGTTTCTACAGGATAGGGTGTTTGGCAACAGATTTCATCTTTCTTTGAGTATGAGTAATAGAGCATAAATATCACTGTAAATTTTTTTTTGTAATTTTTTGTAATAAGTGTGTTCTTATTTGAATCCTTCACGCTCTGACACACTCATACACTTCAATAAACTCAAACACCCTCTGACGTTAAACATTGCTTTTCTTTGGGAATATGGGTGATGTTTCTATTTCTCTTCCATCTCTCCTCTACTCTCTGTTTGTTCTTTTATTTTTAAAAAAGAATTTATTTGAGAGAGAGAGAGCAAGTGAGAGAGGGCACAAGGTGGGAGAGGGGCAGAGGGAGAGGGAGAAGCAGACTCTCTGATGAGTGGGGAGCCTGATGTGGGGCTCGATCCCAGGACCATGCCCCAAGCCGAAGGCAGACGTTTAACTGACTGAGCCACTCAGGTGCCTCTTTCCTCCTTCTTTTATTTATTTATTTTTTTAGCACAGGAACATTTCTTGTATCGAGCATATATTTACTACAAGTTTGATGAAAAAACTTAAATAAAATAAATATTAGAGGAAAATGTGTTTTTTTTTTAAAGATTTTATTTATTTATTTGACAGAGATCACAAGGAGGCAGAGAGGCAGGCAGAGAGAGAGAGAGGGAAGCAGGCTCCCTGCTGAGCAGAGAGCCCAATGTGGGGCTCGATCCCAGGACCCTGGGATCATGACCTGAGCCGAAGGCAGAGGCTTAACCCACTGAGCCACCCAGGCGCCCCAGAGGAAAATGTTTAAGTCCTTTGCTGTTTTACTCTTTTTGACTGTCTTAGTGAGAGAGAGGTGGATCTCACCTGTTTATAGTATTAAACCGGGGCCTATAAAATATAATTTATACATTGTACCCCTAAGGGCTCCTAACGTGGACCTAAAATTCTTTATCAAGTTTGTTGTTTTCTTGGTGTTTCCGTGATGAGACACATACATCAGAAAGCCAAGCTAGGAGTGTGTTAGGCATGATGAACTTTGGAGGGCGGTGCTTTCTTCTGCACTGTTTCTCTCTTGGGGAGAGAAACTCTAAGATGATTAAATGGAGTGGGACGCTGGAGGTTTTGAGAGTGAGGAGAGTTTATGTCCCTAGGTCCTAGCTTCCCACTAAGGTCAAGTGTGGCCCAAAAGCTAAGTGGAATGCAACTTTGGCAGTCCCATATCTACCAGGCAGATAAACTTGCTTTGGAAAAAAGCACTCGGTTGTCTTGATCTTTGGTTTCAGAGGATGTAATTAACTTGGAGATTGATTGCTGTACTGAGGACTGACTTCTGTCGAATGTCCTCCAGCTGAGAGCCTAAGGACAGACTCATGGACGGTGTGCACTGAAGTCTTAGTTGCTAGTGAGGATGTCAGCGGGAAAAGTGATTTGGGATGCAATTCACCCAACTCAAGAAAACAGCTATTTCATACCCCAATGTTCAGAGTTCAGCTTTTGACCCATAAAGTAGAACAGTGGGGAGAGGACTGAAGTGACTACGTACACATGCTAAATGGGATAATGCTATGTGATCATGAAAAAGAACTGAGTAGCTATGCATTCACGGACAAGGAAATAGCTTCATGCAGGTTTCATGGATCCTGCCAGGCTCACGCAGTGTGTATATATATATATATACACACACACATATATATACGTGTATATATACGTGTATAAACTTTCTGTGTATATATATATGTGTGTGTGTGTATATATATATATATACACATATATATAAGACATATACGCAGTGTATTTTCATTTATGTAAAAAAGATTTACTTTTTTCTAAAAAGCATTTGCCTGTTCAGATTTTGACATCTCAACAATCACCATGTATCTTGTAGTTGGTGGTGTCCCTTCAGTCACCATCAGCAACACTGAGGGATGTGGCTGTGAACTGGGACCGTTTGAGGAAAACGAATGTAGGTCAAGTTAATGTCTGAAAACTTTCTTACTTTTTTTTAGAGAAGGGAGAGAAAGGAGGGGCAGATGGAGAGAGAGAATCTCAAGTAGGCTCCATGCCCATGGAGCCTGAACCGGGGTTCGATCTCACAACCCTGAAATACTGACCTGAGCCATAATCAAGTTAGACACTTAACCAACTGAACCACCCAGGTGCCTCTAATTTTTTTTTTTTTTTTAAGATTTTACTTATTTAGGGGCACCTGGGTGGCTCAGTCAGTTAAGCCGCTGCCTTTGGCTCAGGTCATGATCCCAGGGTCCTGGGAATGAGTCCTGCATCGGGCTCTCTGCTCAACAGGGAGCCTGCTTCTCTCTCTGCCTCTGCCTATCTCTCTGCCTACTTGTGATCTCTCTCTCTCTCTGACAAATAAATAAATAAAATTAAAAAAAAAAGATTTTACTTATTTATCTTAGAGAGAGAGAGAGAGCGCGAGCTCAAGCAGGGGGAGGGGCAGGGGGAGAGAGAGAGAGAATCTAGAGCAGACTTCCTCGTGAGCATGGAGCCCAACTCGGGGTTCAGTCTCATGACTCTGAGATCATGACCTGAGCGAAATCAAGAGTTGGACACTTAACCAACTGAGCCACGCAGGTGCCCCAGTAATGCCAAGAAAGCATTGGCATCAACACTTGGGGGATGGGGCCAGTGGTTTGGAAGAAAATCCCAGAGATGTGGTGCTGCATACTTTTAAGCAATGTTATATGGCTAACAGCCTTAATGGCCCAGAGCAAAACATTGTGTAGAAAACCACAGACATCAAAGATTCAAAAATAGTTCAAAGAGTTGGATTCTGTATCTGAAGACATTTTGGATACTTTAACCAATTTAACATGTATTTTTCTAAGTATTCAGAAGAGTGATAAATGACAAAAATTGATAAGCAAATCTAAAAGAGCTCTTTTAATCAGTATAAATAAAAATTCTAAGAAAGCACTAGATCATAGTTTAATTGGAAATAATTTTCTTAGTGACACAAAAAATAATAGTACATCTTACAATTGATTTTTCCTAGATGTAGTTAAATGTGGTATTTCCCTCCTTCCCTCCCCTTTCCTTCCTTCCTTTTTGCTTCCATCTATGCATTTCTTTTTTTTCTTAAATGCAGAACATAAAAGAAACTATTAACGGAGGGAAGGGACCTGGGTTTCTGGTACATGGGAAAGGGATACAGTTCTCCTATACAATCTTCTGTTTATTTTAGTCTTTATCAAAGGTACAGATACTCCAGGTTTGAGTAACAAGTGGTCAGCTCTTTAGGTGACCACTTAAGGCTTGCATCTGATGACTCTTTTGGTTGTTACCCCCAGATCTCGAAATAACATGGTGGCATTCCTCTTTAATGATTTTTCAGTATTAGGCATTATTAACTCTCTGTCTTGGAAGATGAGGGTTTATTCTTTTACCCTCTCCTACTCACTCATCCTTCTTGAATCCCTGCCGTCCACTTATGTTATCAGATTGGCTAGATCAGTATTCACCCTACAGTTTTACCGCTGTGCAAATGATATTTGTAGATGAACCATCTAGCTCACTGGTGACTTGTTTGCCCTGAGTTAATAATTGAGTCTTATTTATTTTTTTTAATTGCTTTTTTTTTTTAATGTACTTATAAGCAGTTCAGCCCCAAACTCTGACCAGTGAGAAATAATTATTCCGTTCTTTCTCCTGCTACGGCTATTTGATTGCTGCTACTCTCCTTTGAATTTCAGCTAATGGCTTATTTACATTCATAATCATGAGATCCCTGGAGCTTATTTTATTCATCTTTGAAGCCCCAGAGTTCCCAGTTTAATGCTTTCCAAATAGCAGGACTCGGTAAAACCTCGCTTTTTGGAGTGGCCCTGCTTCTCCGAGTCAGTGGTTTTGTCTCCATCAGAATCAGAATGCGAGCCCCAGAGACGCCCTAATGTGGCTTTTAATAATGAAGAATAAATTCTTCACGTGCCTTGAGAGAGATCATGAACCCTAATCCAGGGTTATGTAGCCTTGCCATGGAAGGCTCAAGTGAGGGCTTCAGCAGAACATTCTAGAACTCTTTGAAGTGGCTTCAGTCAGCAAGCACTGGGTGTGCTGGGTGACACTAGCTCCTGTCTCCCTGGGGGCGGGGAGGGCAGTGCCTCAGGCTGTACTGCAGACTGTCATTCTGCTCTGCTTCCTTCTTCCTCTTCTCTCCCGTCCTAATCCCTAATCGTTACCGTGGAAGAAATGGAATTCCCTTTCGTGTTTAGGGGTAGACACTGTCAGAGGTAACAGTTTGCTGTTAAACTTATCGCAGGCAGAAGTAGTAGGGAGGTAGCAATTGTAAGAAGAGTTCTCTCAAACCCTGGAAGGCATTTGAGCTTCATGAAGCAAATGATTTAATCCAAGGCAGGAAATGAGAACACACTTGGTGAGGCCGCTGAGTTTGGCCGGCTGAGGCGATTAGCAATACGGGTGATTTATGAGCCATGGTGTTTCGCCCGTTGTTTCTTGAGCTTTAACATCTTTTAGACACAGGGACTTTCATTTCCAACGGGTAAAAGGCTCCGTAGTTAGATCTTTAAGCAATAAGAAAGTCTTCATCTCTTTCGTACATTCAAGGTCGAGAAACGCAGTGGAGAGGATTTGGAGTTGGTGACAAAACACAGAGTTTGGTCAAATGCAGTTTTACAGGAGGTCTTCACTTCTGCATCACCCTCCTTATAGCCCCGTGAGTGATCACTACTCCGTATGTTCTAGTTAGCAGCTCAGAGAAGGCATTTACGACACGGTACCTGAAGGAGCATGTGCTTTTGGTTTCAAATAATCTGATGCTTCCTCTCCTCAAGGGAGCCTCCTTTTCTGGTTTTGTATTTTCCCTTCTTAAACGGGAGGCTTGCATTTTTTTTCTCCTTCCCCATTCTCACCAGATGGACTGAGAGAGAAATAAACGGAGACGGAGAACTAGAAGCCTGGGATGGTGATAACAAGGGGGTGAGAATTGTGAAGGAACATAGTATTTTTAGGAAAATCAGGAGTTCAGGGAGCAAGAAAAAAAAACCTGCCACAGAACCTGGAATAATGAATTACCGTCAGATGGAAGTCTTAAGATTTTGAAATGGACTTCTGTGTTAATCACAGTTTGATAGGGAAAAAGAAATTGTTCTAGGTGTTTCAGACAGTGGGAATTTACTATGGGGATTGGTTGCGGAGGCTTTGAAGGGCCAGTGGGGCAAAAGAAGGGAGGGCAAGTTACGCAGAATGAATAACGGGAGAGCGCTACCATCCCTGGGCTGGAGGAGCTCAGGGGGAAATCGGTTTACCGAGTGCAGGACGAAGGTCTCTGAGGCTCCGCTGCTGAAGGTGAGCAGAAACCCGTGAGCTGGCACCCCCAGGTCGTTGCTGCTGCCTCTGTGGCCGGTGTCTCCCCTGCAGCTGCCATGGTCATGTTCCCAGGTGCTTCTGCTCTCTGTGCCACAGGGGAAGCCTTTAGGCGCCTTCTTGCCCTTCTACTTCCCAGTCCCCCCTGCAGTGCTCCATTGGCAGGATCTAAATGCAAGCAGTCAGCAAGGGATCCTGAGAAATGAAGTTTGCAGGGTCTTTGCCCCCTTCACTGACTCGGAATGGAGCCGAGAAACTAACAAGCCAGCAGCTAACATGACCTCCTTTTAGAAAAAAGAGCTCAGGTTCCTCTGTGCTTGAACCCTGCTGAACTGAGAGTACTGTAATCTTGGGCAAAACCCATTGCAATACTAAGCCCAGTGTTTGAATTCCCAAAAGAATGTATGGTCTGTTGGGGGACATTGGTGTATTTGGAAGAAACTAGTCTGTCCTGGAGAGAGGGTCTTTGCTTAAATTCTCTGCTTTCAAGGGGCACAGGGGTGGCTCAGTTGGTTGTCTGATTCCGGATTTCAACTCAGGTCATGATCTCAGGATTGTGAGATCGAGTCCCACCTTGGGCTCTGCTTTCATTGGGAACTCTGCTTGGGATTCTCTCTCTCCCTCTCCCTCTACCCTTGCCCCCACCCCCCACCCCCACCACTTGGGTGCACTCTCTCTCTCTCTAAAAATAAACAAATAAATAAAATCTTTAAATTCTTTGCTTCCGTGATAGATTTATATAAAGCATTGACTCATAGATTTATTTTGGTTGAAACTGTTTAAAAAATTTAAAAAATTTAATCTTCCATATGCATGATGTTTTATTCTTATAGGAATTTGTAATTGGTATGTTTCAAGTCACTCCAAGAAAAAAATGCACGTAAAAACCAACTTTGTCCAATCACATACAGTGTTGGTCCAGCATGCAAAAGATTTAGGGATTGTTTAGGTCTCTGGGCCATGTGCTCTGGGGGACAGTTCGGAACATTCCGGAGTTCTTGTTGGAGTTAAGAAACATTGTCCGGGTGTCCGGAACATTCCGGAGTTCCGTGTTGGAGTTAAGAAAACTGAAATACCTGTGACGTAGAGTTTCTGTAAGTTTTTACTTGGTCCCTTGCAGTAAGTGTTCCAATCCAATCCAGAGATTATGGTTAACCAAGTTCTGTGCACCTGAGATGTATTTTAAAAGGGAAAAAGCAAAGAAAGGGTTATACTCAAAGGCAGAGCACCTAGCTTACTCTAAGAGGCTCAAACCAACCTTGGTGGTGATATCAGTGGAGGAAAAGAAGACATGAGAAGGACTGGGCTTTAGGGGAAGGTGGCTAGGTTAGTCAGGGCATGGTAATTGGTGATTTTCTCTGGGCTATCCAAGTTGGATCTTTCTAGCATGCTGTTAGATATCTGGTTGAAGTTCAGGGCAACAGTCTGGAGACAGTATAAATTTAGGATCTATCAGTAGATCTGCTGGAGGCAGGCCAAGGACTTAGACATCAGGTGTGGGGATGAGGGACTTGGTGAGATACAGAGGGTGGGCAGGAGATAATCAGCAAACCAACACGGCGGGATTCTTGGCTGAATTTGGGCTCCTCATGCCAAGGGCAGGGCGGCAGGCCAGGGTGAGGCATGGTGAGAGGAGGGCTCAGAAGAGCCTGACTGAATTTGGTCAGGGAGGGAGTTTTTGTCAGGACAGAACTTGGACTCGTGTGTTGAGGTGTCCATGTCCATGTCACAGGGTCCCTCATGGTGTGGCTCAGAGCAGAGGTTGGAAGAGAAAGGGGTCCAGGCACCCCTACACTCTAGCTGGGAACTCTGAGGACCCGGAGAGCTCTCAATTTGAACGTGGCCTACTAGACTCAGTTTCCTTTGCAAGGCTCTAAAGGCTGACGCCGGCAGGGCTGGGGCAGAGCTTGTCTGGTGGGCACTCTCCTCGGAGGGACTCAGCAGCTTTCGGAGCCCCCTGGACAGTGGGGGAAGGCAAGACCTGGGACAGGCCCGGAGTGAACCTCCACCTTCCCTTGGAAGAGGAAGGGAAAATGGTGTCTCACCTGGGGTGGTGCTGAGTGAGTGGAAGGCAAGGTTTGGGGGGTGAGGTGAGGCCCTCAGCAAGTGGAAGAGAACCTCACCCTTCCCTTTCCACCCTGTGCCAGACCCCAACGAGAATCACAACTTAGCACAGAAAACCACGTCGATTTTGAATATGTATTCTCCACATTTGGTGTGAACTGTGGCTTTGTACATTAAAACAAACAAACCAGTTTGTACATTAAAACAAACAAACCAACAAATCCATGAATGTATACAGGGTAAGGCAGAAGGATAAACCGTTCAACACTTGTTAGACTGATTTACAGCTGTTGAGTGTTGGGGCGGATGGTCCTCAGGACCCTGTATTCTTGCCTCAGGCGCTGCAATGCCAGGAAGGGGCTGCAGAATTACCAACATAGAGCACAGGCCCAGGAAGGGGATGTGAGAAATTTCCAGGCCCAGGGGGTAGAGTGAACAGATGCCTAACTGAACAGGTATAATTGAGGGAGGGCTCCATGAAGCGAAATTGATTAAGGGGCAGGCAGAAGGTCTCATGAAGAGAGATGGTGGGAGAAGAAGGGAGGATACAGGTCCAGAAGTTAGTATGAGAGCGTTTTGAGTCCAGTAGCCTGCCCGTGACCCCCAACTTGGCTGGAACCCGGCCACCTACAGAGGCGCGTGTATGGTGTGGGTGGGCCTCCATCGCCTGTGGTTAGAATTTCTCCTGGGGGTGCCTGGGTGGCTCAGTCTTTAAGCATCTGCCTTCAGTTCAGGTCATGATCCCAGGGTCCTGGGATGAATCCTTCATCTGGCTCCCTGCTCTGTGGGAAGCCTGCTTCTCCCTCTCCTGCTCCCCTTGCTTGTGTTCCCTCTCTCGCTGTGTCTCTCTCTGACAAATAAATAAAATCTTAAAAAAAAAAAAAGAATTTCTCCTGGGGTGATCGGGGTCTTTCCCAGCAGCCAGCACCATTCCTTACCATTTTCAGTTAACACACAGAACCTTAGAGAAAATAAATGACCTGATGAGGATTGTGTGGGTAAGTTGAGAAAATTCATGTGACATGGGCTTTAAAAAGAACCATGAACCACACAAATTCTGGATGGTAATATATGGTCTGAATTGTTTTCCCCCCAAAATTTTAGTTTCCTTTACTGGGGTATTCTTTTTTTTTTTTTTTTTAAGATTTTATCTATTTATTTGACACAGAGAGATCACAAGTAGGCAGAGAGGCAGGCAGAGAGAAAAGGGGAAGCAGGCTCTCTGCTGAGCAGAGAGCCTGATGTGGGGCTCGATCCCAGGACCCTGGGATCATGACCTGAGCCGAAGGCAGATACTTAACGAGGTGCCCCTCTACTGGGGTAGTCTTTGTGTGGTACACAGTTTTAGGACAGAATTCTTTTTAAAATCAAGGGTTATTTCTGGAGGACATTTTGGGGTGGGGGGGTGTTTTTCTTTTCCTGATGAAGGCATGTGTCTTCCTGGGTAGGCTGGGTTTAAGCTGGGTCACGTTTTGGTGGGTATGCCTGGGAGTGCCAGGAGCAAGTCATTCAAAAGAGTCAGCATTGCAGCAGGACCAGTGATCTTTCTGGTCCTTTAGCACCAGCCGTGTGAAAATTCTGGTCCTCACCAGGGATTTTGGGTTCCAGATAAGCGACTCTAACTTTGTTAGTAAAGTGGGGTGACTAATACATGTTGCCTTCTGTTTTCACCAGTATGGGTGGGAATAATAAAAAAAGAATCTATGCCCTTGCAGAAGAAAAGGAGCCCACAAACATATCATAAAGTATTGTCGCTCTTCTGCTCGTCTGCCGCTTCAAATTCTGTCTCTGCAGTTAGCAATCTGGCATCCTTTGCAGGAATTAATTTTATTCCATTTGTATTCAAGTTGCAGTTCCCTTTACAGTGCACGTTAGTGCTTAAGATCTTGTGCGTCAGCTGTTATGTAAAGGGAAAAATGAATTTGTCAGTATTCAGTAAACACAATATCACCCTGAGAAATGAACGTTTGAATCCAAAGTTGTTACATGTAAGAGCGAGTGAAGATAACTGTGGAAACAAGTGAACGAATCACCTGCAAGTTAGTCACATTTTTTTATGGATTTACCATAGTGTCATTGACTTTTGTTTCTTTCAGTGTTCCAACTCTTGTTATCGTGGGCAGTGCCCTGGAGCTGGAGGGAGCGAAGTCACTCAGTTGTCTCTTGAGCCACATACAGAAATTGTCCCATATCGTCACTCATATTCTAGACCACGATCTCCTCAGTGGAGAACAGTGTGTGTTCCTGCGCAGTGCTAAAGCTAGGAGCGCCAACCCCCTGACACAGTCAAAAACATGGGTCTAACTGTGGACCTCCAAAGCTTAACTACTAATAGCTTACTGTTCACTAGAAGCCTTCTTGATAATATCAGTAGTCAGTTAACACATATTTTGTATATTATGTGTGTTATATACTATATTCTTACAATAAAGTTAACTAAAAAAAGAAAATGTTATTAAGAAAAATATATAAGAAAATACATTTATGGTACTGTATTCTGTATTTATTGAAAAAAAAAAACCCCACATGTAAGTGGACCCCTGAAGTTCAGGTCTGTGTTATGCAAAGGTCAACTGTATTTTAGGTCTGTTATGGTTCTCATTTCACTGTTCTCTGGTGCTGACAATCTGAAACTGTAGGTTTAGGGGAGGAGCTCACTGGGCAAAATGCCATATTTTTAAAAATCTTTCCCAGGAAATTTTGGTTTGGAAGAATCTGATAAAAAAAAAACCTATTTTAATGTGATTTTTGGGTGTGTCTGCATGTCTGTGTGTGTTATGTGTTATGTGTGAATCGTAGGGAAGTAGGGAAGTAACTAGGAAATACTTTTTAAGGTAACAAATGGAAGATGTTTCTGGAAAGTTAGGTCTTTTTGACTTGCCTCTCTATTAAAGACGCATTCCCCCACTTTTAACATGGCCCCCCTCCTACAAACTAAACAGAATTCAGAGGAATGTGCTAGAAACTCACACTCTCATTTTTTTAAAAAGCTGTGTTTTTAGAGCATGACTATAAATTAACGTTTCTTGCTTAGATCTGCAGGCTTCTCTTATTACTATAGATTGCACATGCCAGGCACCCTATGCTCTTCTCCCCTTCCTTCCAGCATCGAGGTTGCAGAAGCAACTTGGCTGAAGGTATAATGAGCCGGTAAGACTTCATCTCCTAGTTCTAAGGAATGAAGGGCTCATGGCTCAAATTGGTACCAGGCGCGAGGCCCACTCATGTTATTAAACACAATCTGAGTGGACCTAGAAACTGGCCGCAGAAAGGTCTACACAGAGCCATCTTTGGTGCCTGTTTTGCTTCACTCAGGTGGATGAGCAAAGATGAAAGTCAGGCCCTCTCCACTCTCCAAAGTGCAGGAGGCGGGCGTTGTCTTGCTGTTTCCCTGCTGCGCCCGGTCTTGGCTCTTTGCAGCGGCACACCCAGGGTGAGGCAAATGAAAAATCCACCCCCCACCCATGCCATACAGCAGCAGCAGACAGCCACTGGGGTCCGAGTTCCTCACAAGACACCTGTGCCCGGCCCCGCCAGTAATTCTAGACCCACTTTTGTTTTACTCAGTACCCCTCCTCTCTTAATCTTGCGTCTTGATCCCCGCCCCTGATGCCCGTGGACTCTAGTTCTTCCTCTCCCAGGCGAACAGCCTGGGTTCTTGTTCTGCCTCCAGCGGAAACTTTCCGTTCTAACTCAAGCGGGTGGGTTCCCGTTCCCATCCTTGGCCAGTTAAAGCAGCAACCGCTTCATGCGATAAATTGCCTTGCTCCTCAAATTCGCTTCTCTTTCACATCTTCACGTGTGTCTGTGAACCCTTCTGACCACCTAACTCGATATGCCATTCCATTTCCGGCGTGTCAGTGAGAGTTCTTTTTGATGCTAAGGGTCAAATATAGCAAATGCTGAGTAAGTGAGGGCATAACCATTTTTTTTAAAGATTTTATTTATTTATTTGACGGACAGAGATCACAAGTAGGCAGAGAGGCAGGCAGAGAGAGAGTAGGAATCAGGCTCCCTGCCGAGCAGAGAGCCCGATGTGGGGCTCGATCCCAGGACCCTGAGATCATGACCTGAGCCGAAGGGAGAGGCTTTAACCCACTGAGCCACCCAGGTGCCCCGGCATAACCATTTTTATAAATGTTCGTCTTTCATTCCTGTTCACTGAGAATAAAAGCCTGGTATCAAGACAGTAGTACTTTGTCCAGCAATTTCTTTGGGCTCAGTAGGTGCCCCGCAACATAATCTTATTCTGTCTTTGTTTAAAAGCCTTTCTTGATTAATTGATTTCTCATTAATGTACTGTTGGCACCAAAGAGTACGTATTTATTTGAGACAGTGTGCAGCGGCATGAAATAATTAATTGCTATGAATTCTACCAGAGAATATGTTTTATTCCACGGTAAGCATCTAATCCCCACCCCGCCCAAGTGAATGTGGAAAATGCAGTCTTTTTTTTGCCATTTCCTTACATTTAAAAACTCAAAACTTAAAAAACTCAAATCATGGGCCACAAAATCATCAGTGTCAGAAACACTAGAAATTTGGTGTCCCGCCCTGTGATACTGTCTTAATCGTTTCTCTGTTCTAGAAATAACTCCTTCCTGATTGAGTCTCCATCCACACTGTCAGGAAACAACTTGCTCCCCACATCCGTCACTTCTGTCTGCCCATGATCGTGTTTCAGAGGTTTCCCAATTAGTCCTGTGGAGGCTAGAATCACTCATAATTAGAATCCTGTTATGCCTTCTTCATTTCTTGATGTGCTGGTTAATTCATGTCCACCCTGCGGCTGTCTGTAGCATAGTGCTATTATCAGCCGTTTTGTCTTTAAAAAGCCTCTTGTCTACCATTTTGACGATGATTGATTCACTGCACTTTGTTGAAATCGATCATTTTGGGTGAAAAAAAAATCTATCTTGCATATTTATTCTGGCGACTTTTGCATGATTTCCCTTTTTCTTCGGGGCATCAGTCTGCCAAGCTGGTTGCTTTCCCCTTTACTGGCTTCCTTTCTCCTGCTCTTTTCTTTTTTTAAGAATCATCTCTTTATTTCTCCTGTGCTCTCTTAGACAACACCTCTGGGAAGAAAAGCCAATTGCTAGAGGCAGTGGAATGAATCCTCCCTTTAGAACCAGGCTAGACACTACTCCCATTTCTCTTAACATAAAATCAGAAGGAGGGTCCCTCTCCTTGGTGCTCCTCTCCCTGAGCAGTTTCTAGGGTGAAAGTGTCATGATTGACTGCCAGGCATTTTGCAACCACTGTGACATGCTTCTTTGTAGCCTTGGACTTCTCCGTATTCTCATCTTACCAGGTAGACTCCAAGCCGGACACTAAAATTCTCTTGCATATACTAATATTTTCTTTTCTTCTTCTAGGCACTGACTTTAATATAAATAGCTTACCTCTGCCTCGGAAAGCCCATCACGACTGGGCCCTATTTCACGAAGAGTCTCCGAAAAACAATTACAAGCTCTTCCATGAGCCAGTCATCACCTTGTTCAACTACACTGCCACGTTCAGCCGGCATTCCCACTTGCCCCTGACCACCCAGTACTTGGAGGGCATAGAAGTCCTGAAGTCACTCCGATACCTGGTCCCCTTGAGGTCCAAAAACAACCTTCGAAGAAGACTTGCTCCGCTGGTGTACGTCCAGTCAGACTGTGACCCACCATCAGACAGGGACAGCTATGTCCGAGAGCTGATGACTTACATCGAGGTGGATTCCTACGGGGAGTGTTTACGGAACAAAGATCTCCCTCAGCAGCTGAAAAACCCAGCCTCTATGGATGCCGATGGCTTTTATAGGATCATTGCACAGTACAAGTTTATCCTTGCTTTCGAGAACGCGGTGTGTGACGACTACATCACTGAGAAGTTCTGGAGACCCCTGAAGCTGGGGGTGGTCCCTGTGTATTACGGGTCCCCCAGCATTGCAGACTGGCTCCCGAGTAATAGAAGTGCTATTCTCGTATCGGAATTTGCTCACCCTAGAGAGCTGGCAAGTTACATCAGACAGCTGGACCACGACGACAGCCTGTACGAGGCCTACATAGAGTGGAAGCTGAAGGGTGAGGTCTCCAATCGGCGACTTCTCGCAGCGCTCAGGGAACGGAAGTGGGGTGTGCAAGATGTCCGCCAGGACAGCTACATCGATGCCTTTGAGTGTATGGTGTGCAGCAAGGTGTGGGATAATATCCGGCTTCGGGAAAAGGTGAGCAAATCGAGGTTTGGCAAAGAGGCACTGGGAGGGCCAACTTGATGGTCTCTGCTATTGTGCATCCTTCTGTCCTAACCACTCCATACAGCTCTTCATTCCTGTTACAGAGGCCAGGCGCTGCAGGGAGGTGACTGTTTCGTTACCCTCCTGGGAGGATTGTCATGAGGTTTACGAGTCAGGTCCTCCTTCTCGAAGGCCTTAACCTCCCCTTTCTTGTTTCTTGGAGAACACCGTGCTGCAGGTGCTTGCTGGGCAGTGAGAGAAGCAGGCTGCAGAGGTGGGAAGAAGAATAAAAAAGTTGGAAGTTCTGAATCTCATCCACACGGTCAATCCTTTAACTTTTCTGTCACTTCTCTGGTTTCTGCTAGAACCTTACACGCTTGCCTCACAGGTGCTGCTTTGAAACTTATATACAGGGACGCCTGGTGGCTCAGTCGGCTAAGCATCTGCCTTCGGCTCAGGTCATGATCCCAGAGTCCTGGGATCGAGTCCCTGCATGGTGCTTCCTGCTCAGTGGGGAGCCTGCTTCTTCCTCTCTCTCTGCTATTTTCCCTGCTTGTGCTTTCTCTCTCTCTGCCAAATAAGTAAATAAAATCTTGGGGGGAAAAAAAAAGGAAACTTATTTTCACTTCACATATGCAGTCAATTAACATCTCTATCTCTCTCATTCTTGCTCTTTATCTATCTGGCACACACAGGCTTATTAATACAGAGGAAATGTTCAAATAATAAATGTTAAAAGATTTCTTTTTCTTAAATTATTCTAAAGAAATTTCTGGGGCCTCTGGGTGGTTCAGTTGGTTAAATGTCTAACACTTGAACTCCACTCAGATCTTGATCTCAGGGTCATGAGTTCAAGCCCCGCATCGGAGCCTGCTTAAAAAAGAGAGAGAGAGAGAGAGAGAGAAAGAAAGAAAGAAAGAAAGAAAGAAAGAAAGAAATTTTTTAGTAATGTCTTCAAATTTCTTAATGCTCTTAACATTTGGTTATTTGCTTACTTTACTTATTTTTGCCAGAAATGGCCCCACTTTATATATAACTAAATTTGTTAAAAGGTAGTTTACTGAAAGAAAAAGAAATATTAGTTTTAATTACTTTTGAAATTAAAAAAAAAAGGGGATTGCCCACATATATTACTTGCCATCACCCATCATTCTCTTGCCTGACTCCCATATATACATAACATTTATCTAAATTCTCTGAAGGGAAACAATTTTTTGTTAAATATTGAGATGTGGTGTTTTTTTTGTTTTTTTGGGTTTTTTTTGCTAACATATTAATTTCAGGTCAGACATAAGCCTACACAGTATGTGGAATTATTTTTGTGTATTGTATGTATACTATACAAGGCTTTCATATGTTCAATAGATGTTTATTTAGACAAGTCAAAAGTGTTTGCAAGATCATTTTCCTCATTTTAATTATTATAAAAATTTAAGTTACTTTATCTGGTTTTATATAACAAATTTTTATTCATAAAATCATTTATTTAAAGCCAATTGTCTTGGTCAGCGGTACGAACACTAAATATGACATCATTTTTCTCAGACACATCCTGATTTCCAGTGACTTCCTTTCTGACCTAATTTATAAGGCCACAGTACAGCAAAAATAAAAATCCACACACTGCAAAAAACATGAGAGAAGGTAGAGACCACATTAATTGTCCATGCTATCCCCATTATTTCTTCTGAAAGTCTACCAAAGCAGAAAACAGAACGTCTGAGGGTGAT
>PISX010026845.1:0-23836 GCA_004024625.1 Mellivora capensis | reverse complement strand
ACATACAAATGGCTATCAGACACATGAAAAAATGTTCATCATCACTAGCCATCAGGGAGATTCAAATTAAAACCACATTGAGATACCACCTCACACCAGTTAGAATGGCCAAAATTAGCAAGACAGGAAACTACGTGTGTTGGAGAGGATGTGGAGAAAGGGAACCCTCTTACACTGTTGGTAGGAATGCAAGTTTGTGCAGCCACTTTAGAGAACAGTGTGGAGATTCCTTAAGAAATTAAAAATATTTAAAAAAAGAAATTAAAAATAGAGATTCCCTATGATCCTGAAATTGCACTACTGGGTATTTACCCCAAAGATACAGATGTAGTGAAAAGAAGGGCCATCTGTACCCCAATGTTTATAGCAGCAATGGCCACGGTCACGAAACTGGAAAGAACGAAGATGCTCCTCAACGGACTAATGGATAAGGAAGATGTGGTTCATATACACTATGGAGTATTATGCTCCATCAGAAAGGATGAATACCCAACTTTTGTAGCAACATGGACGGGACTGGAAGAGATTATGCTGAGTGAAATAAGTCAAGCAGAGAGAGTTAATTATCATATGGCTTCACTTATTTGTGGAGCATAACAAATAACATGGAGGACATGGGGAGATGGAGAGGAGAAGGGAGTTGAGGGAAATTGGAAGGGGAGGTGAACCATGAGAAACTATGGACTCTGAAAAACAACCTGAGGGATTTTGAAGGGGTGGGGGGTGGGAGGTTAGGGGAGCCTGGTGGTGGGTTTTAGGGAGGGCATGTATTGCATGGAGCACTGGGTGTGGTGCAAAAACAATGAATACTGTTATGCTGAAAAGAAATAAAAATAAATAAAAAATGTATTTGGGAATCCAATTTTTTCCATTTGCTCCAGGAAATAAATCTCTTTTCAAATACAGATACTTTTGACAAATTAATTTCCAATGTCTATAAATAAATATATCTCAGTATTTTATAAAAATAATATATATGTGACAAGTCACAAATTTTAACAGACAAAATTTAACAGACCAAATTTCAAATAAGCAATTATTTTAATGTAATTAGGGAATCATTATGTACTGATCCTTAGGTCTACAGAATTGACTCTGTGGGTTACTGATGATAAATGAATAGTGATACTACATTATGATGTTTGTCATGTTAAAAGTAGATTAAAATTGGAAACTAAGCAATCCATTCTTAAACAAAAGGAAAATAGTGTGAACTATAATACAAAATGCTAAATTTGGCTAGCCAAGTAATACTAATAGAGATTTTTATTTTTTATTTTAGTATACTCACTTATTTGTAGAAAGGCCAGAAAAGAAGCACATTATGGTCAAATCTCTTAAATCCTTACTGAATTTTTGTTTAGTTGTTATATCAATTACTGGGAAAGGATTGGTAAAAGCTCCTACTATAATTTTAAACTTGCCTATCTTTTAAATTCTGTCATTTTGGTTTCACACATTTTGAAGTTCTGTTATTAGAGACATTAAAATTTAGGATTATTATATGAATGTGATGAATTGATCTTTCTAGTATTAGGAAATTACTTTCTTTTTTCTTTGGTAGTATTTATTTTTCTGAAAATTCTTGATACATTTATTAACTAAGCTTCTCTAATTTTCTTCTAATTAGTGTTTGCTTTACATACCACTTCTTTATATTTTATAGCTTATTTGTGTCTTTATATTTAAGAGATATTTCTTATTGACAGTACATATTTGGGTCATGCCTTTTAACCCAGAGTGCTAATCTCTGCCTCTTAATAGGAATGCCTAAGATACTCTGATTAAATAGGAATAATTAGGATAAATATGGGGAGTATTTATTTTCCAGTTTTAATCCATAAGTATTTTTATCATGATAGGGATCGTAATGTAATATTATTATTCATTTATCATGAATAATCCACAGAGTAAATTCTATAGATGTAAAGATTACTACATAAGGAATTCCAAATTACATTAAAGTAATTGCTTATTGTGAAATTTGTTAGTACAGAAATCAATTTCTGTTAAAACAGACTAAACTTACAATTAATTTTGATATAGCTGGGTCTTTATCTACCAACCTTTCCTGCCTTCTTTTAAATTGAGTATTTATCTTCTCTTTTGGATTTTAAACTATGTTTATAGAATCAGTTTGTTTATGTGTTTGCTCTATGTATTTGTTTATGTAAATGTGCATCCTTAACATTTAACAATCCACCCTGAAGTAATGTAACTATTCATATGTAATCCAAAATTTTTTAAAGGTAAGCTTCCACTTACCTCTCTTTCTTTTCATTTTAAGAATTTATTTATTTATATGACAGACAGAGATCACAAGTAGGCAGAAAGGCAGGCAGAGAGAGAGGAGGAGAAGCAGGATCCCTGCTGAGCAGAGAGCCCAATATGGGGCTTGATCCCAGGACCCTGGGATCATGACCTGGGCTAAAGGCAGAGGTTTTAACCGACTGAGCCACCCAGTTGCCCCTACCTCTCTTTCTTTTGTGTAAGTGCTGTCCTACATTTTACTTATACATATTTTATAAGTTTCACAACACATTGTTATTATTTTGGTATAAAAATTGATTTTCCACTTTTACTGATTCTGTCCACCTAGTGCAACTGAACATCCTGGACATTATGTATAAAACATAAGACTCTGGGGGTACCTGGGTGGCTCAGTCTGTTAAGTGGCTGCCTTTGGCTCAGATCATGATCCCAAGGTCCTGGGATCAAGCCCCACATTTGGCTCCCTGCTCAGCAGAGAACCTGCTTCTCCCTCTCCGTCTGCCTGCTGCTCTGTCTACTTGTACACTCTATCTCTGTGTAAAAAATAAAATAAATAAATAAAATACATACATACATACATACATACATACATAAAATAAATAAAACCTTAAAAAAACATAAGACTCTGAAAGGTGGAAGAAAGTGTGAGTAGCTAGGGAACGTGTGGCCCAAGGAATGAAATGGTAGTGAGTTCTTGGGTTTCTATTTGTCTTTATATGTCCCAGACCTGATACTGGAGAATCCAGAAATCTAGACATGCAAATAGGTACAAACAAAAAAGTTTCAACCAAACTGTGTCCTTTCTAACTAAATAGCTAGAAAAGGGGCAAACTATCAAGATAGAATGTTTTAGCCAATGACCTTTCTACTTCAGCCAAACACAATAGAGAAAACTGTGGTCTTATTCCTACCCATACTAGCAAAGGTTGAGCAGGGAGGCTAGACTTCCACCCTCACTAGGCTGGGTGAGAAGCCAGGAATTTCACCTCCACTGGAAGGTGATGAGCTCCTCTGCTCCACTGCCACCAGGTGTTAGTGGAGAGTTTGGACTTCTCCCACCCAGCAGTAATATGGTGTTCTTTTCCATTCATTGGAAAGTTATGTGAGAAAATGCCTAGAGGAGAGTCAGGACTTTGGCCACCATCCAGCAGTAATGAGGCCACCCATGTAATATCAGTAAAGGCCATATAGGGAGCAGTAACTATTGGGGTCCATTATCAAAGGAACGAAACTGAGACAAAGTGAAAGTTATGCAAAGCTTTATTTTATGCCAAGCATTAGAAGTCAGACTGAATGGCCAGGGCCACCTCCGAAGACAGCAACCCTGTCCCAACCTCACAGGCTGGTTTTATAGGACATAACCGCACACCCAAGGTATGTGGCTTCTATTGTTAAGGCGTTTACTCTCAGAATCGATACCAGGAACTACTGGGGCGTTTATTCCCAGAATGAAGTCTGTGGATGTAAGCAACAATATGGCTATCTAGGCAATATGGAGTCACTCTGGCTAAGCAGGTCCTAATAGTTAAACAGGTTTTAACATTAAATCGGCCCTAACATTCCCCCCTTTTCTTTGGAGATTAGTCAATTCCTTGACTTTTCAGCCAGTTTTATGTCTTCCTGTTGTAAGGGGTTATATTGAGTTTGTAGGACTAACATTTTTATCGCCCTAATTCCTTTTTTTTTTTTTTTTTGTACAAATGACATTAGGGTGTTAATACCCAGAAGCAGCATTTCTCTCCCAGGGCTATGCAGAGCCCCTCCTTTCTTAGGAATAGTATGTTAAGTCCTCCTTTATTAAAGCTGCGGTTCCTATTGCTGTGGGCCCTGCTATCCCTGCCACAACTAGTGCTGGAATTAGGATGGGAACTGTGGGCTTTGTCTGTTTTATTCCTGCAGTAAGATGTTGGAATCCCTTGGGTCCTCCATAGGATGACAGTAAATGGTCCCTTCCAACGAGGCTTCAAGTTTCCCACTTGGTAGCAGCATATCCAAAACAAGTCTCCGGGTTGGTAAGGATGTGGTTCCACCTCCGTCTCCATCTCAGTGTGGGCAGCTCGGATCCCTGTGTGGGCTCTTTTTAAGACAGACTGTACCTCCTGCAGATCAGTCATTTCCACTAGGACAACCTCTTGTAGCCATGGACAGAGTGGAGGGGTTCTCCCAAACATTAGTTCAAATGAGGTAATCTTGTTTAAGTAGGATGTACATTGTGCCCTAAGGAGGGTGAAGGGAAGGAGATTTACCCATCCACCACAAGTTTCCAGAATTAACTTTGTCAAGGTCTCTTTAAGAGTCTGTTTTATTCTCTCTACTAGTCCAGAGCTCTGGGGCTGGTAGGCACAGTGTAGTTTTTAATTAGTACCCACGGCCTTTGCCAATGCCTGTGAGACTGAACTCACAAATGCAGGGCCATTGTCTGACATGATTGTGAGAGACAACCCAAACCTGGGAATTATTTTTTCTAGTAGCTTTTTGGCTACTATGCCTGCCATCTCATGTTTGGCAGAAAAAGCCTCTATCCAGCCTGAAAATGTATCCATAAAAACTAACATATATTTGTGTCCAATGGGTTCTGTTATTATCCCTACAGAATATTAGGCAAGATAGTCTAAACGAGCTATTGTGCAACTTTTCTGAAGTTTACCTCAAGTTGTCTAGCTAAGGTAAACAAACATTTAAAGACAACAAAATCTAGAACTTAATATCCACAAAGGTGTTTTACTGAAACATAATTTTTCTCTCTAAAATAACCCTCATTTCCAGAGATAGCCAAATCAGGACTAATTTATTTGAAAACAAGTCCAGTTTTAACAAAATTGGCCCAATTATTTACATAAGCTCAGCAAGAACAGTGAGTGATTATATAGATCTTTTAGAATCTGCTTTGCTGTAACTCCTTATAAGGGATCTCTAGGTTGAACATGTATTAGCTTCTCCAGTCCAGAAGCCAAGCCATATACTTGTCATCAGACATGCCTGCAATACAAGTCAATTTGGGTGAATTCCTCTTCCTGAAGTCCCCAATGTATTCTGAGGTTCCTGCACCTGCCAGGAAGTGACATTCTTTACTCACCTGGTGAGGCTGCTGGGAACTCTGTAAGCAAAGTATCAGGCCAACAGTTCCAAGGGGCTTTATGGCTCCAGGTTTTATAAAGTCAACCTTAGTTCTTTAAAGCTGTCTGGTCATATCCGAGTTTTTCTCAAATATGACATTCCAGTCTAAGTCTTGGTAAAATAACCAGTGTTTCCAATGGTGTCCTATTACAAGGAGAACAGATTTTTATTGAACTTATGCAAATAACTGATTGCCATGGAAGAAAGAATACTTGCTGAGACCTTTTGAGTTTTAGAGGGTTCAGATAGAAAAGTTGAATGTCTTAATTTGTATACAAATGAATATTTTTACATTTCTGTAAGTCACAGACATCTTAAAGAAAAAGTTTCCTTAGACTGGAAGAGCAAACATTAGAGAACCAGTAATGTTTAAAATAATAGATACAGCATTAGGAGACATAACATTAAAATATTTTAGTTTATCTAGTCCCATGTTACTAATTCTGGTTTAGTTCGAATGCAGCTCTTACTTCTGGAAATTTTTACTCATTTCAGTTCCAGGATTTCAACATATCAAAGACCTGTATTTGTCCTGAAAGTCTCCCATATGAATTTTCTTTAAGGCGGAATTTATTTTACAAGAGAATTAAAACAATTACAAATGACAAAAACTCAGAATAGATATGGTTAAATATCAAGTGATGATCCTTATCAAAATATTAAAATTTTAGGAAATGCATAGAATCTCTATAATAGTTATAGCATTTACCCAAATGTAACTGAAGGTTTATCATTGGTTCAAAGAGATCTCATTTACAATTTAAATCTTGTTGACAATTGCTAAAATTTAAGTTTTAAGGCACATGCCTAAATAGGATTATGGATGTTTAAGATCTGATAAAAGCAAAACAGAGAAACTGGTTTCTCTGGGCAGGCAAAGAGAAAATCATTTACATTATCTTTTTAATAGCAGATCAATTAATCTAAGAAAACTTTGTCTTTTTGAACAGAGAGAAAGAAGATTATTTATAGCAGTGTCTTTTTAGTTTACATAATAGTTAACATTTACTTGAGCAGATCACCAATATAGATTTGCCAGGATTTCGTCTTCCTTCCTTAAATACTATGCCTCATTTGAACAGAAACATTTTACAGGAAAAGATTTATTAGTCCTTTTTCCCTTCTTATGAATAAATCCATCAAAACTGATCTAATATGGTCAAATTTTCAACATATGTCATTGTTCCCTTTCAAACCTATAAACCAAGACAAATAAAAGTCACTTTCCCCAAGCCTTCTATGACTTACTATATACCCTCATGTTTATTTTTATTATCTCCTTTCATGTTCTGGTGAAACCAGACATTTTTACTCTAAGACAAAACTACTTACTCTCTTAGCCCCTCTTTTTTTGTGTACAGTTTTTCTAAACTTACTATCAGTCAACTGCCTTCCCTCTGGTTTTTCAGAGAACATTAAAACTTTTAATAAAAACCTTATGGCATTTTTCTTTTGGTATTCCAGGATACATGGAGTCATTTCACGTGTATTTACCACTTTGATGTGCTACATTTTAAAATTAATTTTTATCTTAGTCCGTCCTGACCATACCTAAAATTTCTTTTCTGAAGATTTCCCTTCACAAACCTTTTACAACTTTCTTTTGCATCCAGGTTTTGTCCCAAGCCATTTCCTTTCAAACAACCATCTCATTTAGGACAAAATTACCTTTTTCTTTAACAAAATGTATTCCCATTCCTTATCTTTCTTATGTATCTCCTAGTTTTTTACATATAGGGTTGTTTTCCTTACTTCCATCAGTCTTAGTTACAGTTATCAGAATTTTCTATGTTTAGAAACATTTCAGTCTCTAGTGATGGCTAAATATTAACCACTTGTGAACAGTTACAACAGAATTCTGTAGATGGCAAATTTATCAATCAGTTAAGCACAAAACATGTTCACCAACATATTTAAATATTCTTAGTTTCTTTGCAGTAAGAAGTCAAAAGAACAAACCTATATCAAGCACTCAATGCTTTAGCATTTTACCCCTTTTGGTTAAGACCTAGATGTTCATAATTTAATTCCATTTGTCATCCAACCAAAACTTTAAACTTTCAGGTTACTAAAGACTTTGAAAGATATTTTAACAATTACCAATTAAGACTTTGAGACAGACAATTAACCACCAGTTCAGTTATTTCTTTGCCAACAGATTTTAACAAATAACACGAGCTTATTTGACCTTCAGTAAACTTTAATTGAAGTTTCACATTTACTGCTGTAACTTTAAAGACATGTCTATCTTAATTAAACCAACAAACTTAACTTAGTTCAAATACTGATTTACATTTCACCTGGACCCACTCCACTTTGAATGTTTACCTGAGACACGGATGGGAAGATCTGGAGTAGGGGGGGCATTGTTAGGCCCAGAGGCTGCTCTTCTTGCTCCTTGACAGTGAAGAGGGAAGGAGCCATGGTGCAGCAAGCACCACGGACAGTCTAGAGGCCAGTTATGCAGGCGGTATGCATGTTGGTGCAGAAACAAAAGGGGGAGAGAGAAGAACAAAGTGCCGCCATAAGGCAGAGAAAGGGCTCCCAGCCTTAGAGCCCATCAGCCCCAACAGAGGAGAAAATGCCATTCCTTCCCACCAGCAAGGGGGGAAGGGGCTAGGCAGTCCACATTGGGCCAGAGAATACAGGGAACTTCCCCAAAACAAAGGAAGTTTTGATGGCTGCTTGGGAATATTCCTTAAAGTCTCTGTCTTGAGTTACACTAACCACAGTTGGCTCCAGTTATAGCTATTAACATAAGAAATGAGTAAGGGAGAAGCTCTACATCTATTAGGAGGAACGGAGAGATAAAAGTCAGAGTCCCCTTACTCTCTGCTTGCTCCATTTCTTCAAACACAGCAAACAACAGAACAGACAACAAAAAGACAAGACAAAGACAACCACAGATGCAGCAGCCCTTCCTTGACCAGATATCAAGTCTAAGGGTGTGCAAGATATAATCCCAACTCAAAAACATAACCTGCCACTGGTGGGGATTTTCTCAGTCCCCTGACTGCCTAGGGGGACCTGAACCCCCTGGCAGGTCCCCTGACCACCTAGGGGGACTCAAAACCCCTGGCAATCTACCACTGGAGGGATGGGGCATCCCCGCATCCACTCCAGCCCTGGAGAGCAATGCTGCATCCAGCTTCTCCCCAGTGGGCTATACCCCTGGAGCTCCATAACCAGACAGACAGACCAGATTCCGCAGAATAAAATCTCAAGATCTTACCTCCGGAGGCTTTTCCCAGATTCTGATGCTGACTCAGTTCTCATTGTTTGATCCTGGACGAGCCCCCAGCATGTTGGGGTCCATTATCAAAGGAAAGAGACTGAGACAAAGTGAAAGTTAGGCAAAGCTTTATTTTATGCCAAGCATTAGAAGTCAGACTGACTAGCCAGGGCTGTCTCCAAAGAGAGCAACCCCGTCCTGATCTCAAAGGCTGGTTTTATAGGGCATAACTGCAGACCCAAGGTATGTGGCTTCTATTGTTAAGACGTTTACTCCCGGAATTGATACCCGGAACTGATACCAGGAACTACTGGTGTGTTTATTCCCAGAATGAAGTCCGTGGATGTAAACAACAATATGGCTACCTAGGCAATATGGAGTTGCTCTGGCTAAGCAGGACCTAATAGTTAAACAGGTTTTAACATTAAATCGGCCCTAACAGTAACTAAAGCACTTTTACTCCTCTGCGAAGGTGTTAGTGGAATAACAGGTATGTAGAACTCTCATTTTTGCCCAGGAATAATGAAAAGCTCCACATTTGGAAGTCAGTGGGGGCTGAATAATGAATTGAGAATTCTACCCATACCTGGCAATAACAAGGCCATGTCTCTCCCTCTCATGTATGAGAAATGTCAGAACAAACCATCTAAAACAGGTTTAATTCAGATGTAAATCTCATAAGAGAATGCTCAATGTATTCTGGTATCAATAGAAAATTAGTCATCATACCAAGAACCATCAAACCGAATGACAAAAACAAGCAAGGATGCCAATTCTAAGATTACAGAAATGTTAGAATTATGGGAAAATAATTTAAAGTAGCCATTATAATGAAGAATTATGAGCACATTTAAATGAAAAAAAATCTCAGCAAAGAAATAGAACATATAAAGAAGATACAGATTGAAATCTTAGAGTTAAAAAGCAAAATAAGAAAACAAAAAAGTTCGGTGATGGGCTCAACATTGGAATGAAGGGGAGAAAAGGAAAGAATGGAGGAGACTGATGAGATAACCTGATATTCAGTTTATCAGAGTCCAGGAAGGAGAGGAGCAATCTCTTGATTGGGTCTGAAAAAGTACTCAAGTAGTGGCTGAAAATCCCTCGATTTGGCAAAAGATAAATCTACAGATTCAATAAGTTGCATGAACTCTAAACAGTATAAACCCAATGAAATCTGCAATCCATACCAGAGACAAATTTCTGAAAACATAAGATTAAAAAAAAATTTTTTTAAGCAGCAAGGGAGAAACACCTTGTCTATAAGGGGAAAAAATTTGAATAACAGCAAATTTCTCATCAGAAACCATGGTGACCAGAAAGGAGCACCCTAGTTTTCAAATACTGAAGAAAAACAGTCAACTTTGAATCCAATACCTAGTGAAAATACCTTTCAAGAATGAGGGGTAAATTTAGACATTCTCACATGAATGGCAACTAAAAGAATATGTTACCATCAGACATACCCTTAAATAATGGGTATAAGAAGTTCTCTAAACTGAGAAGAAATGATAAAAGAAGTTTGGAATAAGGAAGTAAGAACACAGTAAGCAAAAGCATGGGTAAATGTAAAAGAATTTCAGTTTTATAACTGACATAGAAAATTCAGTCTCAGGGGTAAAATATGTTGATTTGATACACTTATATATTGCACTGTGATTACTGTCATAGCATTAGCTAACACCTCTATTATGTAAGCTACAGTAATCAAGGCTGTGTGTAATTTATGAAGGCATAGATATATAGATCAATGAAACAGAAAAGAGAATTTAAAAAAAGAGAAAAAACCCATAAACATAAGCTCATTATTTCTGAAAAATGTGCAAAAGTAATTCAATGGAGAAAAGTACTATTTTTCAACAAATGGTGCTGAAACATTTGAGTATCCATGGATGAAAAAAATTAACCTTTACCTAAGTCTCACAGTTTATACAAAAATTCACTCAAGATGGAATATGGACTTAAATGTAAAATATAAAACCATAAAACTCTGAGGAAAAACACAGAAGAAAATCTTTGGGAACTAAGGTAAAAAAAATTCTTAGAATCCACACCCCAAAAAAATTTATAAAAGAAAAAATTGATAAAGCAGACTTTATCAAAATTAAGAAGTGTTTCTCTGTGAAAGTCTTTTAAGAGGCCCAAAAGAGGCTTCCCTCTTAAAATGTTGGTAGTAATGCAAGCTGGTACAGTCACTCTGGAAAACAGTATGGAGATTCCTCAAGAAGTTAAAAATAAAGTTACACTTTATTTAAAATAAAGTTACCAAACAATTGCACTACTAGGTATTTATCCCAAAGATACAAATGTAGTGACCCAAAGGAGCACCTGCACCCCAATATATATACCAGTAATGTCCACAATAGCCAAACTGTGAAAAAAGCTGAGATGTTCATCAACATATGAATGGATAAAGAAAATGTGGTATAAACACACACACACACACACACACACACACACACACACTGGAATATTACTTAACCATCAAGAAAAGTGAAATCTTACCATTTACATCAACGTAGATGGAACTGGAGGGTATTATGTTGAGCGAAAGAAGTCAATCAGAGTAGGACAATTATCATATTGTTTCACTTTTATATAGAATTTAAGAAACAGTGCAGATGATCATAGGGGAAGGAAGGGAAAACTGAATGGAAAGAAATCAGAGAGGGAGAAAAACCATGAGAGATGAGAAAGAAACTGAGGGTTGCAGGAGGGGAGTTGGTTGAGGCATGGGGTAACTGGGTGATGGGCGTTAAGGAAGGCATGTGATGTAATGAGCACTGGGTGTTATATGCAACTGATGAATAATTAAACTCTATATCTGCAGCTAATGATGTACTATTTGTTGGCTAATTGAGTTCAAATTTAAAAAAAAAGAGCTCAAGAGAGAAGCAGTGGATTGGGATAATATATTTGTAAACAATATTAGGCTCTAGAACATATAAGGAACTCTCAAAATACCAGTTTAAAAACAGTAACATCAATCCAAGTAGAAAATGGGCAAAAGATATGAAGAGACATTTCATTGAGTCAATACCCTGGTGGCAAATACACACATGAAAGACATTTAATTTCATTAGCCATTAGAGAAATTCAAATTGAATCACAATAATATATCACTACATATCTATCAAAAACACTAAAATGAAAAACAGTGACAATACCAAATGATGGCAAGGATGCAGAGAAACTATCACTCATACATTTCTGGTGGTGATGTAAAATGATACATCCACACTGGAAAATAGTCTGCAGTTTCTTAAAAAACTAAACACGCATGGGCATCTGAAAGGCTCAGTTAGTTAAGTGTGGGATTCTTGATTTCAGCTTAGGTCATGATCTCCAGGATGTGAGACTGAACATTGCATCGGGCTCCACACTAAACATGGAGCCTGCTTAAGATTATCTCTTTCCCTCTCCCTCTGCCCCTCCCCACTCTCTCCCCGTAAACAAAACAAAACAAAAACAAACAAAAAGAACTCTAAAAATGCAATTAATATATGACTCAATATCTGCATTTCTATGCTTTTATCCTCAAGCAATGAAAACGTATGTACACATGTTTATAGCAGTTTTATTCATAATAGCCTAAAGTGGCTACTTTGAATGTCCTTCAGCTGGTACATGTTTATTTTTTTTATGAAGTTTTGTTAGTCACCATACAGTACATCATTAGTTCTTATTTTAAGATTTTATTTATTTATTTGACAGAGAGAGAGAGATCACAATTAGGTAGAGAGGCATGCAGAGAGAGAGAGGAGGAAGCAGGCTCCCCACTGAGCAGAGAGCCCGACGTGGAGCTCGATCCCAGGACCCTGGGACCATGACCTGAGCCGAAGGCAGAGGCTTTAAACTACTGAGCCACACAGGTGCCCCCATCATTAGTTTCTGATGTAGTGTTCCATGGTTCATCGTTTGCGTATAACACCAGTGCTCCATGCAATCCATGCTCTCCTTAATACCCATCACCAGGCTCACTCATCTCCCCACCTCTTCCCTTCTAAAGCCCTCTGTATATTTCCTGGAGTCTCTCATGGTCTCTCATTGTTCATTGAAGATATTTGCAAATGACACTACAAACAAAGAGCTGATGTACAACTGGTGCATGTTTAAACAAACAGAGGAATAACCATAGCATGGAATACTGCTCAGCAATAAAAAACAAAAGTCAGAACTACTGATACAGACAACAACCTGGATGAACCTCCAGAGAATAATGCTCAGTGAAAAAAGCCAATTCCTAATGATTCCAGTCGTATAGCACTTCTGAAATGACAAATTATAGAAATGGAGAACAGAAAGTGGTTGCCAGGACTTGCCAAGGGAAGGGTAGGAGAAGGAGAGAAATAGGTTTGAGAGAAAAAGGGCAACACAAGGATCCTTGTGATGAAGTTATTCTATATCCTGCCTGCATCCATGCCAGCCCTGTTAGTGATCAATGTACTATAGTTTGTAATGTGTTACCATTGTGGGAAACTGGGCAAAGGGTACAAGGAATCCTTATGTAGTATTTCTTACAACTACCTAAAAGGTTTTAGTTTAGTATTCTTATTTTTCATGAGCATAATCATATATGAAAGTATTTCTGCATCTATCTTTAAATATGTATTATTAATTTCTCTTATGTTGTATTGTATTGACAAAAACTGCCAAAGAAATATGAAATAATGGGTACGAAGAATATTTTTGCCATCTTTTGTTTTAATAAGAACAAATCTAATATTTCCCCATTTGGTGTATGCATTTATTTTAAAATAGATATAGATTCCATAAGTCCATACTTGCAATTCCAAAATCCAAGCCGTTTTGGAAATTGAGCCATTTCCCTTTCTGGAGTACAGCATTTCGATTCTATCATGGGATCAGTTGAGGCTTATGAACAACTTGTTATTCCAGACAATGATAACTGCCCAATCACACTTATTTTGTAGTGGTTATTTAAATTCTGAGAACTGTTTCCTCCCAATTATTTATAAGAATCCCAGTTAAATCACAAATCTCAAAGATTCTTCTCTTTTATCTTTAATATTCCCACTAATCATTTCTCTCGAGTTTCAACAGACTAAATTTTAACAAATATTTCTTAAACTTTAGCTAACATTTATTGAAAAATACCACACTCTTGGTACTATTCTAAGAAACTCCCACCCATATGTTTAATCTTTTTTTTAAAAAAGATTTTATTTATTTATTTATTTATTTATTTGACACAGAGAGAAAGATCACAATTAGGCAGAGAGGCAGGCAGAGAGAGAGGGAAAGCAGGCTCCCCACTGAGCAAAGAGCCTGACATGGGGCTTGATCCCAGGACCCTAAGATCATGTCCTGAGCTGAAGGCAGAGGCTTAACCTACTGATCCACCTAGGTGCCCCCATATGTTTAATCTTTATTTAATCTTTACAACTCTGTGAGATTATTAGAACTATTCCCATTTAACAGATAAGAAAATGGAGGCACAGAGAGGTTAAATAATTTCCTCAAGGTCACATATTTAAACAGAAGTGGTATAACTGTGGATCCCACATTATCTTTTTAAAAATATATTTATTTATTTATTTGAGAGAGAGAGAGAGAGCATGAGCAGGGGGGAGGGGTAGAGGGTGAGGGAGAACCAGACTCCCCACTGAGCAGGGAGTCCAATGCAGGGGTCGATCCCAGGACCCCAAGATCATCACTTGAGCTGAAAGCAGATGCTTAACTGACTGAGCCACCCAGGTGCCCCTGGAGCCCACATTTATTAACCTCTACTTATACTGATTACTATGGACTGAGACTGTGCCGAGTCCTTCCACAAACTTTGTTTCATTTTATCTTCAAAACACCCATAATATATGTTGCCACTTGATGGAAAATAAACAGATTTTTAACAAACCCTCGATTAAACAAAATAACAACTACAAACATGAAACTAAAACCCAGAAACCTTAACTCTCAATTCAGTGCTCCTTCTATGACATCATGGAATTAAGAAATGTTAACCACATTGTACTAGAAGATAAAGGAAGAAAACCTCTAGCATTATTGGGCTCCTATCATGTTCTAAGCACTCTATATAACTCATAACATTTACTCCTCTCAGCAACTCTGTGAGGTACATTAATCCCACTTTATAGATTAGGAATCTAAGGTTCAAAGATGTCAAATAAATTGCCCAAGCTTTCATAAGTGAGCTAGGATATAAACCCAGATTGGGCTGGCCCAAAGTTGGAAGAGTCCCCTTGAACAGGAATGTGGCATGATAGACTGACAAGGAAGAAGGCAAAGGGAGAAATTCTGAGTTTGCAGGGTATTGTGACACTTTCTCCTTTATGTAGCTTCCCTGATAAACTTCTACTTCATAAGTTTCCCAAACATATCCTTCTAGTCTGTCCTAGTCTTTTTTTTTTCCTCTTGTATTTCTTTTGGTCTCTTGGGCTCCTGCATCAAAGACAACCCAAAGCATCAGAAGGAGGTGGGCAAAAGGGAGACTATAGGAGGGAGGTGCAAGATAAAAGAATATTTCCTGACTCGGCTGTGTTCTCTGAGCACAGGAGAAAGAGAAGATGGAATTTCCATATCATCTTTCTTTGTCCTGATGCATCAGCTTAATACACATTCCTTAAGTCTTTTCTTCACTAGCCTGGTCATCTTAGGAAGACCCTAAGTCAAAGTCATCTGAATAAAGTGAGTGTATTCTTTTTTTTTTTTTTTTAAAGTGAGTGTGTTCTATTACATGCTTAATTCCTTTTCAAGTGGTCAATTTCCCCATATTTTCTTTCTGTCCAATACGTCCCTCTTTCTGTTACTCTCTACACCTAATAAAACCCAAACTCCTATCAGCATTTTCCACAGCTGGTCCACCCTAATACTCAGACTAATATCACTTTCTACATCTTTTTCACTCAGAGATGGTTTCTTTATTTATTCATATGCTTCCTGGCCTCCCTACAGTTTTTGTAATCCTTCATTCATAGTTGATTCTTTCTATATTACAGATATCTTCACCTAATCTTCTTTCATTGGATCTGTTGTCTATATAACAAATTTATCCCACCCAAACATCATTTATCTTATTTACAGAAGTTCTAAACTTTTGCACTTAATCTAACTTCCTTATGTTTTATCTGGTCCCTGCAGATTTACTCACTCTTCTATGGACTGTTTTCCTTACATATCATTCCAACTCTGTCAAATTTTCTGGTAATTCATTTAAATTCACTACTCTAGATCATTTCCAACCAACTCCTTTTTAGATTCTGCCTTCCTTATATGCCATACCTATCATCTGCATCTCATCAGTCTGCCCAGCTCATGCCTTTCTCCATTTTCCCATACATCCATACAACCATTGTAATACCTTTACTAGGGGAACCTGGGTGACTCAGTGGGTTAAGCCTCTGTTTGGCTCAGGGACCTGGGATCGAGCCCCACATCAGGCTTTCTGCTCAGCAGGGAGCCCGCTTCCCCCCTCTGTCTGCCTGTCTCTCTGCCTACTTGTTCTCTCTCTCTCTCTCTGTCTAATAAATAAAATATTTTAAAAATGATACCTTTACTAATCGGTTACTAAAGCAGAGCTTGTAATAAGAACTATTGTCAAAAGGAGAGATGGAAATATCAGTAAATAATCTATGTTTAGAAATATGAATAGTTTTGGATCATGATATCTAGCAAACTGAAACATGACAAACAAGAATTTGTAGGAGCAGGACTGGGTGTTTTTGACAGAAAGACTAGTTGCAAATCACAGAGTTAGAGAACATGATAACATATTTAGAAAAATGGAAATCATGAGCAATGACTAGATTATTGTAGGACAATTAAGAAGAAATACATTTGGGGGGATTTAGTATGTATTTCCCTCAAACTGAATGTATTTCGGGTCAGGGATATGGTTAGATTTCTATGTAAAATTTCACTCTAGACAAAAATGGCAGTTAGACTGATGAGGGTTGAGGTTGAAGGAAGAAAGACCAGGTGATAGACTATTGAAATAGTTAACTAAGAAATAACAAGGACCTGGAGGGCATAAGGGACTAGGGGGAAGGCAACAGAAATAGGACAGGAGAAAGGGACAGACATGAGAATTAATTAAAAAGGAAGTTGAGGCAAAACCTGGATTATTTGTGGGTGAGATGTAGGTTTGGGTAGGGAGAATAGGTATGGAAGACATAGCAAACTTTCAGATCTCTGGTATAGGTGACTGCAAGGAAACTAATGTTATTGATTGTGACAAAGGAATAACAGGCTCAGGAAATATTTTTCTAGACATTTTGTATTTGAGGGACTCATGTGACATCAAGAGAATCATGTCCACTCCTTTCTATACCATTAAGGACATATAGGGTGCTTTGGCATAAAGTTCCTCCTTTATGTCCACCTGAGTAATAGCAGCAGTGATATAGCTAGTAAAATAATACCTGGGTTTTCACAAGCTCTAATGGAAACAGTAATGAGAGGAACTTCACCAAAACAGTGTCAGGGAAAGGAAAGAAAGAAGGACAGTTAATGTCTCTATGTGGAGATGTCCCACGAGCCAAGATTTGAAAGTTAATTAGGAGCTGGCTACCCTCATGAAGATTGCAGCATGAGCAAATGTACAGAGGTGATAAGTAAGTTATATGCCAATAGCTGCAAGGTATAAAATACAATGTATGCTGTGGCAAGAAATAAGGTTTGGTAATCATAATGGCATATCATAAAGTACTTATATACCCTGTTAAGTAGCTTGAAAATTACTGTGTAGGAAGTAGGGTACTATGGAAGAATTTTAAGCAGGGAAGTGAAATGGTCAGATTTGAGCTTCAGGGAGAGACTATAGGCAGTGAAACCAATTAGGAGTCCACCTATGAGAGGTTAATTTTTCTTTCTTTTCCTTTTTTTAAGCATGCAGAGCATCAAACTTGAGGATAGAGAAAATTAAAGGATGAGCAAAAGGTCTGAGGCCAAGAATGTCAAATGCATAATAAATGGTATATGAGGCAGTTACTGAGGAGAAAGGATCAAGGGTAAGGATACTAATGACAGTTGTAATTTTAAGGTTCCCCTTTATGAAACTGGTATAGGGGTAGGCATAGCAGTTTAACCTTTCAGGGATGAGAAGATGGAGATATGTCCCCACCACTAGATTACAAACTATTTAAAGACTTAGTACCTTACTGACTTTTTATGTATCAAATCTCCGAATCTGTGACTTGGAGCATAGTTGATCCACCATGAATTTTGAAATAAATAGAACTTTGAGTGTGGATGTTAAGGAAGGGAGTGATGATCCCCTGCAAGCCAGGGATATGGGCATTTTGTAATTGCAGTATGGAGAGAAATGCAAGTGGCTCAAAAACTTAGTAATGGTCAAGTACTGATGGCAAAACATAAAGAGAAGAGAAACTCAGGTATAAAATCATAAGCAGGTTTGTTTAGAGTCCATATATAAGTGAGACATGCAGTATTTGTCTTTTTCTGTCTTGCTTACTTCACCTCTCATAACGCCCTCAAAGTCCATCAATATTGTCACAAATGTCAGGATTTCCTTCTTTTTTATGACTGAATAACACTGCATTACACATAAATATTTATGTATAAATGTATATTATATACATGTATATCACATTTTGCACATATATTATACATGTATATACATATATACACACATATATCACTATATACATGTCATACATATATATATGTATAAAACATATTTTCTTTATCCATTCATCCACCGATAGTCACTCAGGTTGTTTCTGTATCTTGGCTATTCATAGAAAGAGAGCATTGGGTGTTATATACAGCTAATGAATTGAACACTACATCAAAAACCAATGATGTATTATATGTTGGCTGATTTAACATAATACAAAAAGAGTAACAGAGAATAGAGTTATAATGGTGGCTGCCAGGGGCTGGGGAATGGAGGAAATGGGGAGATATTGGTCAATGGGTGTGAACTTTCAGTTATAAGATGAATAAGTTCTGGGCATTTAATGTATAGCATGGCAACTGTAATTAACAGCACTGTATTGTTCACTTGATGTTTCCTATGGGAGTAGAGCTTTAGTGTTCTCATTGTAACAGCAACAAAATGGTAATTGTGTGAGGTAAGGATTGTGGTAAACATTTCAGAATATACACTTGTATCAAACTGTCACATAGTATACCTTATACAAAATTATATGTCAATTACATCTCAATAAAACTAGAAAAAATCATTAGCAGGTTGAAGTTTGATATGTGAGCAATTTCTGCCACTGCTAACTTCAGAGGAACAGGCCTAAGACTAAAAAGTAAGGAAACTCCTAAGGGGAAATAACACCCTGGTGTTTAGCTGATCCTCTCGTATTCTCCTTTCTAATATCCATATTCTCTTCCAAAGCTATGACCATACAAAGACACTAGGGAGACTGTAACCCTTTTTTTGCACCAATTCCCATGTGAATATGTCCAGCTCTGTTTCACATCAAATCCAGAAGAGGCGTGAAGTTTTGAAATGGCAAGTTTTATTTTCAATACCAAGATAAACAAAGAGAGTCCTCTACTTCATGTATGCTTTTATACTGGTCTTGTTATTGGCAAAATGTTTTTAAAAAGGAAGCCATTAGATTGAGATGGCTCTCATGCCTTGGTTGCCTGTTTAAGCACACCGAAACTTAAGCTAGAGTCAATTGTAAATGTGCTTACAACCAAGAAAATAAAATTAAAGAATAACTAATCACAAACAGCCAGTGAGACTTCCCCAAATAAGGCAACTACTTAAACCGTAGCCAATCAAATAATTCCCTTGCTTTGCTTTTGTGTTTGCTCTATAAAAGCCTCTCCACTAGCTTCTGCCAGTAGAGCACAGTTTACCACTTTCAGTTTGGTGCTGCCCAGTTGAAATCAATGTTGCTCAAGTAAAGTTTTGAAAATTTTAATATGCCTCAGGTTAATTTTTAACAAACTAAAGGAAGGTGTTCTATTCTCATTCCAAGGGAGCACAACTTTCAGAATGATGGGATTCTCAGTTCTTCTACCATCCATAATCCACTTCCTAATATAATTTCTAGGTGGGTCCCAAGTCCCCCTCTTAAGTGCTAGGTAATGTAGAACATTCTTTCTATAGATGCTGTGAGTTTCTTGTGTTCTACTTTGTTCCCTCTTTCTTGTAATATGGAGTCACTTCTGTAGCTGAGCCCTAAAGATTCTCTCCCCTAGATATAAATCCAGGTTGTATTTTACAGTCCCTTCCTCTTTTTTTTTTTTACTTAAAATTTTTTTTTATTTTTTTATAAGCATATAATGTATTATTAGCCCCAGAGGTACAGGTCTGTGAATCATCAGGTTTACACACTTCACAGCACTCACCCTAGGACATACCCTCCCCAATGTTCATAACCCCACTGCCCTCTCTCTACCGCTCCTCCCCCCACCTCCCCTCAGTTTGTTTTGTGAGATTAAGAGTCTTTTATGGTTTGTCTGCCTCCTGATCCCATCTTGTTTCATTTATTCTTTTCCTACCCCTCAACCCCCCCACGTTGCATCTCCACTTCCTCATATCAGGGAGATCATTTGATAGTTGTCTTTCTCTGATTGACTTATTTAGCTAAGCATAATACCCTCTAGTACCGTCCATGTTGTCGCAAATGGCAAGATTTCATTTCTCTTGATGGCTACATAGTATTCCATTGTACATATATACCATTCTTCTTTATCCATTCATCTGTTGATGGACATCAAGGTTCTTTCCATAGTTTGGCTATTGTGGACATTGCTGCTATAAACATTCAGGTTGCACGTGTCCCTTCAGATCACTATGTTTGTATCTTTAGGGTAAATATCCAGTGGTGCAATTGCTGGGTCATAGGGTAGTTCTATTTTCAACTTTTTGAGGAACCTCCATGCTGTTTTCCAGAATGGTTGCACCAGCTTTCATTCCCACCAACAGTGTAGGAGGGATCCCCTTTTTCAGCATCCTCTCCAGCATCTGTCATTTCCTGACTTGTTAATTTTAGCCATTCTGACTGGTGTGAGGTGATATCTCATTGTGGTTTTGATTTGTATTTCCCTGATGCCGAGTGATGTGGAGCACTTTTTCATGTGTCTGTTGGCCATCTGGATGTCTTCTTTGCAGAAATGTCTATTCATGTCCTCTGTCCATTTCTTGATTGGGTTATTTGTTTTTTGGGTGTTGAGTTTGATACATTCTTTATAGATTTTGGACACTAGCCCTTTATCTGATATGTTATTTGCAAATATCTTCTCCATTCTGTCAGATGTCTTTTGGTTTTGTTAACTGTTTCCTTTGATGTGCAAAAGCTTTTGATCTTGATGAAATTCCAGTAGTTCATTTTTGCCCTTCCTTCCCTTGCCTTTGGCAATGTTCCTAAGAAGATGTTGCTGTGGCTGAGGTTGAAGAGGTTGCTACCTGTGTTCTCCTCAAGGATTTTGATGGATTCCTTTCTCACATTGAGATCCTTCATCCATTTTAGTCTATTTTTCTGTATGATGTAAGGAAATGGTCCAATTTCATTTTTCTGCCTGTGGCTCTCCAATTTTCGCTACATCATTTGTTGAAGAGGCTGTCTTATTTCCATTGGACATTCTTCCCTTCTTCATTGAAGATTAGTTGACCATAGAGTTGAGGTCTATTTCTGGGCTCTCTATTCTGTTCCATTGATCTATGTGTCAGTTTTTGTGCCAGTATGACAGCTTTGTAATAGAGATTGAACACAGGAATTGTGATGCCACCAAATTTGGCTTTCTTTTTCAATATTCCTCTGGATATTCGAGGTCTTTTCTGGTTCCATAAAAATTTTAGGATTATTTGTACCATTTCTTTGAAAAAAATGGATGGTATTTTGATAGAGATTACATTAAATGTGTAGATTGCTTTACGTAGCACAGACATTTTCAGAATACTTGTTCTTCCAATCCATGTGCCTGGGACATTTTTCCATTTCTTTGTGTCTTCCTCAATTTCTTTCATGAGTACTTTATAGTTTTCTGAGTATAGATTCTTTGCCTCTTTGGTTAGGTTTATTCCTAGGTATCTTATGGTTTTGGGTGCAATTGTAAATGGGATTGACCCCTTAATTTCTCTTTCTTCTCTCTTGTTGTTGGTGTAAAGATATGCAACTGATTTCTGTGCATTGATTTTATATCCTGACACTTTACTGAATTCCTGTACAAGTTCTAGCAGATTTGGAGTGGAGTCTTTTGGGTTTTCCACATGTAGTATCATATCATCTGTAAAGAGTGAGAGTTTGACTTCTTCTTTGCTGATTGGATGCCTTTAATTTTTTTTTTGTTGTCTGATTGCTGAGGCTAGAACTTCTAGTACTATGCTGAATAGCAGTGGTGATAATGGACATCCCTGCCATGTTCTTGACCTTAGGGGAAAAGATCTCAGTTTTTCTCCATTGAGAATGATATTTGCGGTGGGATTTTCATAGATGGCTTTGATAATATTGAGGTATGTGCCCTCTATCCCTACACTTTGAAGAGTTTTGATCAGGAAGGGATGCTGTACTTTGTCAAATGCTTTTTCAGCATCTATTTAGAGTATCATATGGTTCTTGTTCTTTCTTTTATTAATGTATTGTATCACATTGATTGATTTGCGGATGTTGAACCAACCTTGCAGCCCTGGAATAATTCCCAGTTGGTTGTGGTGAATAATCCTTTTAATGTACTGTTGGATCCTATTGGCTAGTATTTTGGTGAGAATTTTCACATCTGTGTTCATCAAGGATATTGGTCTGTAATTCTCTTTTTTGATGGGATCCTTGTCTGGTTTTGGGATCAAGGTGACGCTGGTCTCATAAAATGAGTTTGGAAGTTTTCCTTCCATTTCTATTTTTTGGAACAGTTTCAGGAGAATAGGAATGAATTCTTCTTTAAATGTTTGGTAGAATTCCCCTGGGAAGCCGTCTGGCCCTGGGCTTTTGTTTGTTTGGAGATTTTTGATGACTGTTTCAACCTCCTTACTGGTTATGGGTCTGTTCAGGTTTTCTATTTCTTCCTGATTCAATTTTGGTAGTTTATATGTCCCTAGGAATGTGTCCATTTCTTCCAGATTGTTAAATTTGTTGGGATAGAGTTGTTCGTAATATGTTCTTATAATTGTTTGCATTTCTTTGGTGTTGGTTTTGATCTTTCCTCTTTAATTCATGATTTTATTTATTTGGGTCCTTTCTCTTTTCTTTTTGATAAGTCTGGCCAGGGTTTTATCAATCTGATTAATTCTTTTAAAAAACCAGCTCCTATTTTTGTTGATTTGTTCTACAGTTCTTTTGGTTTCTATTTCATTGATTTCTGCTCTGATCTTTATGATTTCTCTTCTCCTGCTGGGTTTAGGCTTTCTTTGTTGTTTTTTTCTCGAGCTCCTTTAGGTGTAGGGTTAAGTTGTGTATTTGAGACCTTTCTTGTTTCTTGAGAAAGGCTTGTATCACTATATATTTTCCTCTCAGGACTGACTTTGCTGTGTCCCACACATTTTGAACCATTGTGTTTTCATTATCATTTATTTCCATGATTTTTTTCAATTCTTCTTTAATTTCCTGGTTGACCCATTCATTCTTTAGAAGGATGCTGTTTAGTCTCCATGTATTTGTGTTCTCTCTAACTTTCCTCCTGTGATTGAGTTCTAGTTTTAGAGCATTGTGGTCTGAAAATATGCAGGGAATGATCCCAATCTTTTGATACTGGTTGAGACCTGATTTATGACCCAGGATGTGGTCTATTCTGGAGAATGTTCCATGTGCACTAGAAAATAATGTGTATTCTGTTGCTTCGGGATGGAATGTTCTGAATATATCTGTGATGTCCATCTGGCCCAGTGTGTCATTTAAGGCCTTTATTTCCTTGTTGATCTTTTGCTTGGATGATCTGTCCATTTCAGTTAGGGGAGTGATAATGTCCCCTACTATTATTGTATTATTGTCTATGTGTTTCTTTGATTTTGTTACTAATTGGTTTATATAGTTGGCTGCTCCCATGTTAGGGACATAGATATTTAAAATTGTTAGATGTTCTTGTTGGACAGACCTTTTGAGTATGATATAGTGTCCTTCCTCATCTCTTATTATAGCCTTTGGCTTAAAATCTAATTGATCTGATATAAGGATTGCCATCTCAGCTTTCTTCTGATGTCCATTAGCATGGTAAATTGTTTTCCACCCCCTCACTTTAAATATGGAGGTGTCTTTGGGTCTAAAATGAGTTTCTTCAGTCATCAAAATTCTCCAGACAAACAAATGCCCTGGG
>PISX010026844.1:0-23831 GCA_004024625.1 Mellivora capensis | reverse complement strand
GATGCCCACTCTCACCACTCTTGTTCAACATAGTATTAGAAGTCCTAGCAACAGCAATCAGACAACAAAGAGAAATAAAAGGTATCCAAATTGGCAAGGAAGAAGTCACACTCTCTCTCTTTGCAGATGACATGATACTCTATATGGAAAACCCAAAAGACTCCACCCCCAAACTACTAGAACTCATACAGCAATTCAGTAACGTGGCAGGATATAAAGTCAATGTACAGAAATCAGTGGCTTTCTTATACACTAACAATGAAAATACAGAAAGGGAAATTCGAGAATCGATTCCATTTACTATAGCACCAAGAACCATAAGATACCTGGGAATAAACCTAACCAAAGAGGTAAAGGATCTCTACTCGAGGAACTACAGAACACTCATGGAAGAAATCGAAGAAGACGTAAAAAGATGGAAGACCATTCCATGTTCTTGGATCAGAAGAATAAACATTGTTAAAATGTCTATACTACCTAGAGCAATCTATACTTTTAATGCCATTCCCATCAAAATTCCACTGGTATTTTTCAAAGAGCTGGAGCAAATAATCCTAAAATTTGTATGGAATCAGAAGAGACCCCAAATCTCTAAGGAAATGTTGAAAAACAAAAATAAAACGGGTGGCATCTCATTACCTGATTTCAAGCTTTACTACAAAACTGTGATCACCAAGACAGCATGGTACTGGCATCAAAACAGACACATAGACCAATGGAACAGAGTAGAGAGCCCAGATATGGACCCTCAACTCTATGATCAAATAATTTTTGACATGGTTTTCTTTCTGCTCAAATTAAAATGATGTCTTTATGTAGGGAATGCCCTTTTTACTCCTAGGCAGTAGTGGATACAATCTGGTGAAGGGTGTCCTCTCAAAATGTTCTCTATCATATTCAAATTCAGCACTATGATATGCAACACAGTTTTTCTGCTTCTTTTTGGACCATGAGATGGAAATGAAAGTTGCTACCCTCCATGCAAGAAGTGGGGGGATATGGTTCATTACCTAATCACTACATCCAAGAGCTCACAGCAAGGCAGGATCCGGAAAATGGCTCAAAGGCAGTTCTGTTTATTTCTGGTGACCTCTATTTCCCTCTTTGTGACTCCCCTCCCACCCATACCTAAACCTCTGGGCCATGACCTTGGTCCTAACCCCATGAATATGAACCTGCAGGTACTCTGTCCCATAACCTCAAAGCCCTGATGATAAATTAAGTCCTGTTAATGTTTGGATCACAGAAAGAAGGGGGAAGGGAGATTGTTGTATACCAGCTTTGACTACTTGGGATCAGAATCTTGACTGCAGCTGATAGCTGGGTTCGCCCTAAAATCACTCTTGCAAAGTACATGCCAAGGTTCTTTAATAGATACAAGAAATTACAAATGTCCATGTCAATGCTATGGAATGAATTAGAGTGTACTAAACAGTGTAGTGGACGCTATGATGTGCCTCTCAGTTCCACTATTCAGAACTAAGACACTTGTTTCCCACCCGCTGAAGGTACTGATGGCTTGAAAGCTCTATGCTGATCCCTCTCTAGGATTTACACAACCCTGAAAGTCAAGTGCCTCCTTGTCTTATCCTAGTCCTGGTCTTGATGTGAGTAGTCCTATATCTATTAAAGAAGTTGAATTCATCAATAAAAAACTTTCCCACAAAAAACCCTCCATTCCCAGATGGCATCACTGGAAGAAATAATGTCAATTCTGCCCAAACTCTTGCAAAAAAAATGAAGAGGGAGGACTACTTCCCACCTCATTCTTAGAGGCCAGTATTATTCTGATACCAAAACTGGACAAAGATAATAAAAGAAGCAAACCAAAGACTAACATCCCTCATTAACATAGGTGCAAAATTCTAAACAAAATTTTAGCAAATAGAATTCAGCAATACAAAAAAATGTTGATACATCATGACCAAATGGGGTTTATCCAAGGAATGCCAGATTGATGTAATACTTCAAAATCAATCAGTATAATTCACCATATTAACAATTTTTTAAACAAACATATGATAATCTCAACAGAGGCATAAAAAACATTTGATAAAATGTAACATCTATTCCTGATATAAAAAAATTCTCAGGAAGCTAAGAACAGAGGAAAATTTCCTCAACCTGATAAACAATATCTATGAAAAAAAAAACTACTGTTAACATCATAATTAATGGTGAAAAACTGAATGATTTTTCCATGAAGTCAGAATCAAGGAAAAAATTTCCATTCTCATCATTTCTTTTCAACATAATACTCCAGGTCCTAGTCCTAGTCAGTACAATAAGGTAAGAAAAAGACATAAAAGACAAAAAAAACTGAAAAGAAATCAGTAAAACATTCTTTGTTTGAGGATGACATAGTTGTCTATGCACACAATCCTATGGAATCTATATAAGAGCTACTACAACAAATAAGTGATAATAGCATCAAAAATAAAATACTTATATCTGACAAAAATATATACATGATATATATGCTGAAAACTGAAAATCAGTAATGAAGGAAATCAAGAAAACCTAAGGTGTAAATATACTGTGTTCATAATGTTCAGATGTCATTTCTCCCCAATGTGATCTCTGGATTTAACACAATCCCAATCAAAATTCCAGCAGGCCTTTTTTTAGATATGAACAAGCTGAGTCATATGGAAATATGTACAATCTAGAATAGCCAAAACAACTTTGAAAAAGAAAAACAATGTTGGAGGACTTCCAGCATCTGATTTCAAGACTTACAAAACCCAAACACATGGAGCACCTAGGTGGCTCAGGGGGTTAAGCCTCTGCCTTCAGCTCAGGTCATGATCTCAGGGCCCTGTGATGAGCCCTGCATCGCATCGGGCTCTCAGCTCAGCAGGGAGCCTGCTTTCCCCTTTCTCTCTGCCTGCCTCTCTGCCTACTTGTGATCTCTCTCTCTCTCTCTCTCTCTCTCTCTCTGTTAAATAAATAAAGTATTAAAAAGAACAAACAAACATGGTGGTATTGAAATAGAGATCAATGAATAGATCAATGAAACAGAATAGAAAGTTTAGAAATAGATTCACATATATTTGGATAAATGATTTTTAACTACCTACAAAAGCAATTCAGGGGAAATCGGATAGTTGGTGGGTTTTTTTGTTTTTTTGTTTGCTTTTTTTTTTTTTTTTTTAACAAACCATGCTGGAAGATGGAGGGGGCCACATAGCAAGTCGTGTGAGCAGCCTCTACAAGCTAAGAGCGACTTTTGGATGACAGACAATGGAGACCTCCATCCTACAGCCACAAGTAACTGAATTCTGTGCCTACAAGAATCATCTTGGATGTGGATTTTCCCCTGGAGACTCCAGACAACAACTCAGCCCAACCACCACTTTAATTTCAGCTTTGTGAGATGCTGAGCACAGAACATAGCAACACTGTGCCGAACTTCAGACCTGCAAAACTCAGCTAATAAATGGGTATTATTTAAAGTTGTTAAGTTCCTGGTAACTTATTATACATCTGTAGAAAATCTACACATCTGATATAAGAACTTGTATTTAGAATAAAGAACTGTGAAAACTCAATAATAAGAAAACAATCCAACAAAAAAATGGACAAAAGATTTGAACATCTCACCAAAGTAGATATATAGATAGTCAATAAATACATGAAAAGATCCCCAATATTATATGTTATCAGGAATATATAAACCTTATGCTATGCTCACCACAAGTGTAACTACTGTCTGTCACCACACAATGATATTACAGTATTATTGACCATATTCTTTATGCTGTAACTTTGATTCCCATGACTTATTCATTCCATAACTGGAAGCCTGTATCTTTCATTCCACTTCACCATTTTTCCCATACCGCCATCCCTATTACCTCTGTAAACCATCAGTTTGCTCTCTGTATTTATAGGACTGATTATGCTTGTTTATTTATTCATTTATCTTGTTTTTCTTTTTATATTCCACATATGAGTGAAATAATATGGTATCTGTCTTTCTTAATCTGACTAATTTCACTTAGGATAATACCCTCTATGTCCATCCATGTTGTCACACATGACAGGATCTCATCCCTTTTTATGGTTGAATAATATTCCATTACATATATTGGTGGTTACCAGAGGGGTAAGACTTGTGGTTGACTTCTAGTTTCATAGCATTGTGGTCAGAAAAGACGCGTGGTATGACTTTGATCTTCTTGAATTTGTTGAGGCTTGTTTTGTGGCCTAATATGTGATGTTCTGTATACACTTCAAAAGAATGTATATTCTGCTGTTTTAGGATGGGATATTCTGAATATATCTGTTAAATCCATCTGGACCAGTGTGTCATTCAAAGCCATTATTTCTTTGTGATTCTCTGTTTAGATGATCTGTCCTTTGATGTAAGTGGGCTATTAAAGTCCCCTACTATTATTGTATTATTCTGAATGAGTTCTTTTATGTTTGCTATTAATTGTTTTATGTTTAAATTTGTATTTGGGTTCTCCTATGTTGGGTGCATACATATTTAGAATTGTTTTGTCTTCTTGTTAGATTGTCCCCTTTATTATTATATAGTGCTCTAATTCAGCTCTTGATAGAGTCTTTGCTTTAAAGCCTAGTTTGGGTGCATAAACAATGAATCTTGGAACACTGGAAAAATAAAATTAAATTAAAAAAATAAAGTCTAGCTTGTCCAATACAAATATGGCTACTCTGCCTTTCTTTTGAGATCCATTTGCATTATAAATTATTATCCATCCCCTCAGTTTCCATCTGCTAGTGTCTTTATGTCTGAAGTAGGTTGTAGGCAGCGCATAGATGGGTCTTGGTATTTTTACCATTCTGTCACCCTATTTGACATATATTTCCTGAACATCTGGTATGTTCCTGATCCCTTGGCAGAAAATGGGAAATTTTTGAATATTTATGTTCCTATAGTGGATCCCACTACATTTACCACTAGTACACACAGGGCCAGGGCTCACCTGCTTTCTTCTGACTGTGCTGTACTACAATAAACACCTACAAAACCATATAATACACTTCTGTTCTAGATGCAATCTTAACTTGAGGACTCCTTTGTACTGGTGCCACTACCTTTTGCACCTTCCAGCTCAATAATGTCCACTGAATAAAATCAATAACATCTGCATGGTCCTTTCTTTCTTAGAATAAACTTTCATAATACAATCTCTTGGTTTCTCAGACATAGAATATCCATGTATTCATTCAACAGATATTTAATAATCACTGTGTCCTGGGCAAGGTGTGATGAATGGCCAAAACAACAGTGAAGATATATTATTGCCCTCAATCAGTTCACAGGTTTATGGGGGAGACAGGGAACCCCTCAAATAATACAACCTATCTGGAAAGATCTGCTGGTACTGCCTTTATGGAACATGTGTGCCCCCAAAAAAACAAATAAGATCAAGATAGTGTGACTTTTGACTCCCTCATGCAAAAGTGATTAAGTCCCTAAAGAACTATGAAGATAGAAAAATCCTATTCCAAAAGGAATGGGCATGACTAGTACCACCACCCTTTCTGTCATATCTCCTTACCTACCTCCTGCTCCTCCCTCCATCCAAATCCCCACTCATTACAGCTATTCTTCACTACTTTGCTCTTTGTCCAGCAATTGTCACAGTATGCAACATTCCTCTGCACTCTTTCTCTGTTACCAGTCTCTAATTAGAAGCTCTGTAAAGATTGCTGGGAACCAGCACAAGTGATACCATACCACTTAACACTCCTGAGGAAGTGGAATCATGCTGTTGTCCAAAAACAAAAGAGGAAGCCAAACCCAAATATAATCTCTCCCCAGTACACTTTGCAAAAGAAACCTCACGACAGTCATTCAAAGGCAAATCTTTGGGGGAACACTCTTTCCCTAGCATGGAACCAGAGCCCCCCACAGGACAAGCTCTTCGGTAGTCTTCTTCTTTTGAACACACATACCATTTAGAAAAAAAGGAAGAGATTATCCCATAGGTCCACAGCTACTGATACCAGGTTTGGGACTAGAGTTCTGCTCTTTAACCTCCAATTACCTGCTAATCCTGCAAAGCCACAATTCGGGTCATAAGCTCAGCCATCTTAGTGAATAAGGGTCAGGGAAAAGAAGATCTGATTTGGGACCTGCAGTATCAGCCTAACTTGGATAGGTTGAGAGCAGCAAGAACATTCCAGTTATATCACTGGGGCAAGGGAACAATGGGAAGACCCTTAAGAAAACAGGCATAAAATATCTAGGAGACAGTGACAAGCCCAATTTGACTGTAGCATTGTGTGCATAGAAAGTTGTGATGGGTACAAGGCCTGGCATGCTGCATGGAGAACAGCACAGGGCAGTTGTTAAAAGCATGAGTTTTGGTACTAAACTGCCTAAGTGTGAATTTTAGCTCCTGTGTAAGTAATCCTGGACACATTACTAAATCTCTGTACCTTAGAGAATGTACCCCACCTTGAGAATGGAGACAATAACAGAATGGTCTTAATGTTGGGGTTTTTATTTTATTTTATTCAAATTTTGTTAGTTAACATGTGGTGCAATAATGGTTTCTGCAGTAGAATTCAGTAATTCATCACATATACAAACAATACCCAGTGCTCATCACAAGTGCCCTCTTTAAAGATTTTTTTTTAAGATTCTATTTATTTATTTGACACACAGAGAGGGAGAGATCACAAGTAGGCAGAGAGGCAGGCAGAGAGAGAGGAAGGGAAGTAGGCTCCCTGCTGAGCAGAGAGCCCGATGTGGGCCTCGATCCCAGAGCCCTGGGATCATGAGCTGAGCCAAAGGCAGAGGCTTTAAACCACTGAGCCATCCAGGCACCCCAACAAGTGCTCTCTTTAATACCCATCACTCATCTAGTCCATACCACCCCCTTCCCTTCAACAACCCATGGTTTGTTCTCTGTTCTTAAGAGTCACTTTATGGCTTGTTTCCCTCTCTCCTTTTTTTCTTTTCCCTCTTGACATACATTCATCTGTTTTGCTTCTTAAATTCTACATATGAGTGAGATCATATGGTATTTGTCTTTCTCTAACTGACTTATTTCACTTAGCATAATACACTCTAGGTCCATCCACATCATCATAAATGGCAGAATTTTGTTTCTTTTGATGGCTGAGTAATATTCCATTGTATATATACAATAATTATATATATACAATGACAATTGTATATGTACAGTAATAATTGTATATTATCCGTTCATCAGTTGACTGACATCAGAGCTCTGTCCATAGTTTGCCTATTGTTGATAATGCTGCTATAAACATTAGAGTGCACATAACCCTTCAAATATGTATTTTTTATCATTTTGGTAAATACCTAGTAGTTGGGTAAATACCTAGCAGTTAAATTGCTGAATCATAAGGTAGTCCTATTTTTAACTTCCTGAGGAACCTCCAAACTGTTCTTCAGAATGGCTACACCAGTTTGCATTCCCAACAGTGCAAGAGCATTCCCCTTTCCCCTCATTCTCGCCAACACCTATTGTTTCTTGTGTCATTAATTTTTAGCCAATCTGACAGGTATGAGGCAGTATCTCATTGTGGTTTTGATTTGTATTTCCCTGATGATAAGTGATGTTGAACATCTGTTCCTGTATCTGTTAGTCATCTGAATGTCTTCTTTGAAAAAGTGCCTATTCATATCTTCTGCCCATTTCTTAACTAGATTTTTTGCTTTTGGGGTGTTGAGTTTGGTAACTCAACTTGGATACCTTGGATATCTTGGATACCAGCCCTTTATCTGTTATGTCATTTGCAAATATCTTCTCCCATTCCATAGGTTGCCTTTTAGTTTTATTGACTGTTTCCTTTGTCATGCAGAAGCTTTATATCTGTATGAAGTCCCAATAGTTCATTTTAACTTTTGTTACCCTTGCCTTTAGAGGCATGTCTTGCAAGAAGTTGGTCTCTCCGAAGTCAGTGAGGTTCCTGCCTGTGTTCTCCTCTAGGATTTTGATGGGTTCCTGTCTCACATTGAGGTCTTTCATCCATTTTGATTTTGTCTTTGTGTACGGTATAAGAAAATGGTCCAATTTCATTCTTCTGCATGTGGCTGTCCAATTTTCTCAGCACCATTTATTGAAGAGACTGTCTTTTTTCCGGATATTCTTTCCTGCTTTGTTAAAGATTAGTTGACCAGAGTTGAGGGTCCATTTCTGGACTCTCTATTCTGTTCCATTGATCTATGTGTCTGTTTTTGTGCCAGTACCATGCTGTCTTGATGGTCACAGCTTTGTAATATAGCTTGAAATCAGGCATTGTGATGCCCCCAGCTTTGGTTTTCTTTTTCAACATTCCCCTGGCAATTCAGAGTCTTTTCTGGTTCCATACAAATTTTAGGATTGTTTGTTCTAGCTCTGCGAAAAATGCTGCCAGTATTTTGATATGGATTGCATTCCATGAGTAGATACCTTTGGGTAGTACAGACATTTTAGCAATGCTTGTTCCTTCAATCCATAAGCATGGAATACTTTTCCATTTCTTTGTGTCCTCTTCAATTCCGTTCATAAGTAATCTGTAGTTTTCAGAGTACAGATCTTTTACCTCTTTCATCGGGTTTATTCCTAGGTATTTTGTTGCTTTCGGTGAAATTGCAAATGGGATCTATTCCCTTACTTTTTTCCTGCTGCTTCATTATTGTTGTACAGAAATGCAACAGATTTCTGTACATCAGCTTTATATCCTACTACTTTGCTGAATTTGTGTATGAGTTCAAGCAGTTTTTTGATAGTCTTTTGTGTTTTCTACATATAGTATCATGTCATCTACAAACAGTGAAAATCTGACTTCTTCCTTACCAATGGATGCCTTTTATTTCTATTTGTTGTCTGATTGCTGAGTCTAAAACTCCCAGTACTATGTTAAATAGTAATGGTGAGAGTGGATATCCTTGTCTTGTTCTTGACCATAGAGGAAATGCTCTCAATTTTTCTCCATTAAGGATGATAGCTGCGGGTCTTTCATATGTGGCCTTTATGATGTTAAGGTATCTTCCATCTGTCCCTACTTTGTTGAGAGTTTTTATCAAGAGAGGATGCTTTATTCTTTCAAATCCATCTTCTGCATCTAGTTTCAAGATCATATGATTCTTATCCTTTCTTTTATTGATGTAGTGTATCACATTGATTGATTTGGGAATGCTGAACCATCCCTGCAGCCCAGGATAAATTCCACTTGATCACGATGAAAAATTATTTTAATATACTGTTAAATTCAATTTCCTAGTATTTTATTGAAAAATTTTGCATCCATATTCTTAAGGGATATTGGACTGTAATTTTCCTTTTAGTGGGGTCTTTGGTTTTGGAATTAAGTTAATACTGGCTTTGTGGAATGAGTTTGGAAGTTTTCCTTCTGTTTCTACTTTTTGAAACAGTTTTAGGGGAATAGGTATTAACTCTTCCTTAATGTCTGGTAGAATTCTCTTAGGAAGCCATCTGGCCCTGGACTTATGTTGGTTGTTGAGATTTTTTATTACTGATTCAATTTTGTTGCTGATTATGGGTCTGTTCAAATTTTCTATTCCTTCCTGTTTCAGTTTTGGTAGTTTTTAACTTTCTAGGAATCTGTCCATTTCTTCCAGGTTGTTCAGTTTGTTGGCATATAGTTTTTCATAGTACTCTTATAATTGTTTGCATTTCTGTGGTATTGATTGTGATCTCTCCTCTTTCATTCATGATTTTATGTAAATTCTTTTGAAGAACCAGTTCTTAGTTTCGTTAATCCATTCTACTGGTTTTTTTCTTGTTTTGTTTTTTGTTGTTGTTGTTGTTTTTAATTTTTATATTGTTTATTTCTGCCTTAATCTTCATTATTTTCCTTCTGCTGACTTTAGGCTTTATTTGCTGTTCCTTTTCTAGCTCCTTTAAATGTAAGGTTAGGTTGTGTGTTTGAGACTTTTCTTCCAAAAGTGGCCTATATTGCAGTATACTTACCTCTTAGGACTGCCTTTGCTGATTCTCAAAGGTTTATTGTGTTTTCATTTTCATTTCCTTCCATGTATTTTTTAATTTAATTTTATTTTTTTCAGTGTTCCAAAATTCATTGTTTATGCACCATACCCAGTGCTCCATGCAATACGTGCCCTCCAAAATATCCATCACCAGGTTCACCCAACCCACCACCCCCCTCTCCTCCAAAACCCTCAGTTTGTTTCTCAGAGTCCACAGTCTCCCATGTTTGTCTCCCCCTCTGATTTCCCCCACTCACTTTTCCTCTCCATCTCTCAGTGTCCTCAGTGTTATTCCTTATGCTCTACAAGTGAAACCATATGATAATTGACACTCTTTGCTTAACTTATTTCACTCAGCATAATCTCTTCCAGTCCCATCCATGTTGACACAAAAGTTGGGTATTCATTTTTTCTGATGACTGGATAATATTCCATTGTATATATGGGCCATATCTTCTTTATCCATTCATCCATTGAAGGGCATCTTGGTTCTTTCCACAGTTTGGCGACGGCAGCTATTACTGCTATGAACAGTGGGGTACAAATGGCCCTTCTTTTCACTGCATCTGTATCTTTGGGGTAAATACCCAGTAGTGCAATTGCAGGGTCATAGGGAAGCTCTATTTTTAATTTCTTAAGGAATCTCCATACTGTTTTCCAAAGTGGCTGCACCAACTTGCATTCCCACCAACAGTGTAAGAGGGTTCCCCTTTCTCCACATCCTCTCCAACACTTACTGTTTACTGTCTGGTTGATTTTGACCATTCTAACTGGTGTAAGGTGGTATCTCAATGTGGTTTTGATTTGAACCTCCCTGATGGCTAGTGATGATGAACATTTTTTCATGTGTCTGTTAGCCATTTGTATGTCTTCTTTGGAGAAGTGTCTGTTCATTTCTTCTGCCCATTTTTTGATATGATTATCTGGTTTTTATGTGTTGAGTTTGAGGAGTTCTTTATAAATCTTGGATATCAGCCCTTTGTAGTGTCTTTTGGTGCTGGGAAAATTGGACAGCTAGGTGTAGAAGAATGAAACTCGACCATTCTCTTATACCATACACAAAGATAAACTCAAAATGGATAAAAGACCCCAACGTGAGGCAGGAATCTATCAAAATCCTAGAGGAGAACATAGGCAGTAACCTCTTCAACATTGACCACAGCCACTTCTTTCAAGATATGTCTCCAAAGGCAAAGGAAACAAAAGCAAAAATGAACTTTTGGGACTCCATCAATTTCAAAAGCTTCTACACAGCAAAGGAAACAGTCAACAAAACAAAGAGACAACCCACAGAATGGGAGAAGATATTCACAAAAACACTACAGACAAAGGGCTGCTTCCATGTATTTTTTTTTTTTTACTTCTTTAATTTCCTGGTTAACCAATTCGTTCTTTAGTGGGATATTCTTTAACCTCCATATATTTGTGGTATTTCCAAATTTGCTCTTATTGTTTTGAGGATTCAACAGGTCAATACATATATACTTGGAGCAGTGACTAACACATAGGAAGTGTTCACCAAATGTTAAGTGTTACCATCACTATGGAGACAGATAGTAAAGGCTTTAGCATTATAACCTGAAAACAATGTGGGGTCAGGTCCTGTCTCTTCCTCAGCCTCTACTCCTTCTTTCCTATGACTAGAGCTACTTTCTGGGTGTCACATACTCCAAGCTGCAGACTCAGCTCTGCCTTGGATTCTAGGATTCTCCCTGAGCACAAGCTAGAGGAATATTAGCCATACCTGCCCAGCATACCTATCTAGGACTTTTCCTCAGGTCACCCTTGCTGCTGGGCCAGACTTGACCTCAGGGCCCAGCTCTGAAAACTAGATTTCCATTTTGCTCTTGAGACCCAGTTGCCTCCACAATCCTTTCTCAGTTCTTGCTATTGTCTTTTTCCCTTTGTATAAGTCCCAGTCCAAGTTACCTTCATAGTTTACTGTTCCTCAGTGACTAGAGAATTGCCTTGCTCTTGCCAGTTCCCTCCTTTCCGAGGACTGTGGGCCTGGTCCCAAGCCCCAGGCCAGTCTAAGTTGGGTCTTTCTACCTTCTTACAGATTTCCTTGATGCTGGCCAACTGCCACAGCCTGCCTGAAACTCTAGCACTTGTGCCTGGATTCCTGTCGCCACAATCCACACACCAGCCAAGACATCTGTACTACTTTTCACTGAAGCCCTGGCACAGAGGACATGCCAGGATTATCACCTGCCAAGCCCTGTTCTGTTGTGTTCTGCCAGCTGGATCTCAATTACTTCCATCATCTGCACTGTATGCTCCTCAGGGTTTCTTCCTGCCCTTGGCGAGAGAAGAAGCAGGAATCGATCATACAGGGTCTCCAATGATCCTAGAGACCAGTTGTCTCTAGCCTTTTTGGTATATCATTGTCCTGACAGCAAATAGTTTGAGCATATGCCTCTGACTTTCATATATATGAACTGATTATATAGTCATTCCCGTATATATTATGGACATCATAGAATACACAAATATAAAAAATTAAGCAATGAATAAAAATAAATATAAATAAAAGCTCTAATACTTTCTTCTCCCAGAGGCTGTACATCTTAGAAATGTCTCTGTAGAAGGCAGAGTGTGGAATAAAGCTTGAAAAAGACAAACATGGAGACCAATTAAAAGACTAATTTAGGTAAGAGATAATAGTGACCTGAACTCTGAGCTATAGTATAAAGGACAAAATAAAGACCTGAAATAAAATATGAATAAACCTCTTGAGAAGTTCACAGTCTAGTAAGGGAGATAAAAAGGAAAACAATGTTATCTATAACAAATGTTCTGGTCAGTTCCACCATTACTTCTGGGCAAGAAGGGACCTGGCCTGGACCCTATGCTTTAGAAGATTACGCATCTCTCTCTCTCTCTCTCTCTCTCTCTCTTTCACACACACACACACACACACACACACACACACACACACACATACACACTGCATTTATTAACGAATACACAGCTGCTGGGGCACCTGGGGGAATCAGTCAGTTAAGTATCTGCCTTTGGCTCAGGATATGATCCCAGATCAAGACCCACATTAGGCTCCCTGCTCAGCAGGGAGCCTGCTTCTCTCTATCCCTCTGCCTTTCCTCCCTGCTTGTTCTCTCTCTCTCTCTCTTTTTCTCTCTCTCTCTCTCAAATAAGTAAATAAAATCTTAAAAAAAGAGAATACATAGCTGCCTCTGTCACTCCAGATCCAGGATTGAGCACAGTCACGGCTCAATCCATAAACCCAAATATCCACTCTCATGACTAATGTTTTTCAAGCAATTATTTCTCCATCTCTTGCTCTATGTTCTCAACATAAAAGGCAATGGAAACTGAATGCCTTTGAGCTTTGGAGGTTGCAACTCTGCCAGCTTTGAAGATTATCAATGTCTTAGTATATGGGGATGATTTGGGCAGGAGGAAAGAGAAAAGACAAATTAATTGTCAAATTAATCACCCATATTACTACAGTAGATCCTTACATAAGGACGTATTATTTCCAAATAATGCCAATCATCCATTTCTTGTTTCCTTTTATATTCTAGTTCAAAGTTACAGAGGTATATTCATGAATTAGCACATTTATGTGGCAATTGCACATGGCCACTGAGGAATAGTTTGCAATATTAAGCAATATTTATTACTCTTAACATATACATGTAGATCTAGATGTAATATGCATCAAGCATGATACCAACTCTTATACTGGCAACTAAATGAACATTGAACATTAAAATTGATAAGTTTTATTTTTATAAAGACATTTAATAATATTTAATTAATTTTTCAAGTACTCAATTAAAATCTTTTATCATAGTTAAATAATTTTATGTAAATTTAGTCCTAGTTAGTTATAATTTTGTCTTTAATTTTAATGGCTAATCTTGAATGTTTCTTAAGAAAAATTATTTTTTGAAAACATGAAAAATAATTTTAGCTTTTTTATTTCTATATACTTTATTTAACATTCTGATAAACAGGTATTCAAATTTTGTACTTTGAATACAGTATTTTATTTAATTATTTAATTACTGTGCATAGACTCCATTAAATAACTAATATAGAAATCTTGATTTAAACAAGATAATAATTGGTTTTACTGACATAAAGGCAAGAAAAGTAAATTTTATGGAATATATATTAATGTATTAATTATGTCCTTATTTTATGATTTATTCTAACATCAGCCCACCACTGAATATCCAGACATGTATAATAATAATTAAATCCAGCTATCTTTCTTTTTTTAAAGATTTCATTTATTTATTTATTTGAGATAAAGGCAGAGAGAACACAAGCAGGGAGAGAACCAGAAGGGGTTAGAGAAGGAGAAGGAGATTCCCCACTGAGAAGGGACCCCAATGTGGGGCTCAATCCCGGAATCCTGGGATCATGACCTGTGCCGAAGGCAGACATTTAACTGACTGAGCCACCCAGACACCCCTAAATTCAGTTATCTTGATATTTTTCTTACTTTCAATCATATGAAAACATTTAAATTTTTTTTCAGTTCTGCCATTATGAAGGTATATTTGTCTAGGTGAAGGTTAGAGTAAATTTTATTTGTTAACATGATTAATAATTATTAAATATTTAGACATAAGGTCCATGGGTCTTCATTTGTACTCTTGTCCTGACGTCATTATTTATAAAACAGTACTGTGCTGGCATTAGTGGGGCTATGGTAAGAAACTGCTTTGCCATGCTTGAAGTCCCATTTTATAAAAGAATTGAGGGCTCAAGAGGATTATTTAACCTTTCCAAGTTTACCTAGCTAGTAAGTGGCAGAGGTAGGACACAAACTTCAAAATATGTTCCTTTAAGAGCCTGGTTGTAGGTATTAAGGAGGGCACATATTGCATGGAGCACTGGGTGTGGTGCATGAACAATGAATCTTGGAACACTGAAAAAATAAAATAAAATTTAAAAGAAGAGTATTAAGGGCACAGCCTATCCTTTTTTAAAATTTTATTTTAATTCCAGTATAGTTAACATGCAGTATTATATTAGTTTCAGGTATACAATATAGTGATTCAACAATTCCATATATCACCCAGTGCTCATCATGACAAGTGCACTCCTTAATCCCTATCAGCCTATCCTTTTAATCATTATGCTATGCTACCTTCCAAAGAGGAGGGGTGAAGCAAGAATCAAAATATTTAGGAAATTATTGTGATCATACAAATGAGATGTGATGGGGGCTTGAACTAAGGTGATAGCTGTGAAACTGTAAAGAAAGGATCATATAGACTTTTAAGAATGAGGAAGTCTAGGGACACCTGGGTAATTTGGTCAGTTAAATGTCTGACTCTTGACTTCAGCTCAGTTCATGACCTCAGGGTTTTGAGATCGAGCACCATGTCATGTTCTGCACTGGGTATAGAACATGCTTAAGATTCTCTCTCTCCTTTTCTCTTTTTCCTCTGCAATTCCTGTCAAATATACATTATCTCTTGGAGTTAAAAAGGTTGCTGGACACTTCCTAGAATCCATTTCCTGCATATTCTTCTTTTTTTTTCTCCCAAATCTCAGTGATAAATTCTCTCTCTTAAACAGAGAACATCACACAGAGGTTTGGCCAAGGTAATTGCTGTTATTTATTTAAAGATGTCAAACATTATGAATTCAAGTCAGAAAGCATTCCCTTCTCACTCATTTAAGAAAAGCTACTCAAGAACTCTTCTAAAAAACTGTCTAATAGGTTACTGGGTCTACTCTAATATCATTGATTTTAAATTTTCTCAGAGTTTTTAATAGAAATCAAACTAATAGATTGGCTGTGGTGTGAATCAACCATCTCTTGCTCACTTCCTGATGAGTTGGCACCAAATCAATCCAGTTAATCAACTCACCATAAAGAACAATAGAAAGGTTGAAACACATACTTTAAACAAAGTGCCTAGTTCTATGAATACACAAAACCAATTTCGGGTCTTGGTAGCTTAAGAAAGAGCCTAGAACAGGTAATTCTCTCAACTGAATATTAGCCCTGGTTCACACTAAGCCTCAAGTCTATAGCCTGTGCATTGAGCTTAAAGTCATGAATGTTAGATTCACTGTTATTGACAGTTTAGGGCAACTGCTCAGCACCTTTTCTGCTTCATCTGTTCCAAAATCTCAGGAAGTTTGGGTTTACTTCTGAATAAATTCTGTTTCATGCTGACTTCAAAAAAGAACCTCTAGTCTCCTCTCTCTATATCTATATCTAGTCCTGGTTGCTGAGGGTTATGTCACTCCCCCATCTGCTCTTTCCTGGTGGCAGCACTCACAGCATTCCATGCCATGTGATACTGCAAATAAGAATCTCTGTTCAGCAAGACAGATTTTGCTATGACATTGTTCCCATCTTTTTGCTTCCTTAGCCAGCCTTACTTCATTTTGTTTACCAGCTGAATTGCCAGAGGTGGTGTGCTACTTTATCCAGCCAAGGAAGCCTTTGATTCACTCCTGAAGGATTCCTACACCAGAGATTCTAGGACAATGTGTCAATGAATATGATCATGACTGCCAGAGAAGGGCCATCCTGCTTCTTCCTCTTCCTAGCAACCAGTGAGCTGCTTTCTGCTTTCAGGAAGAGATGGAGATTTGAAGCTCAGCCTCAGGGTTGGTTGGTTTGCTGATTTGAAATGGACCCAGTGAGTACAATGCCCTAATATACCTTATCAACTAGTAAATAAGGGGTGTGGGGGTCAAAAGAAGTGCTTCTATGTGTTCAGTGCAAAATACTGGGTATTCAGAGATTATCATCAATCTTACATCTTTTACAGGAGGCTGTGAGACCAACAGTGAGCAAGAAAGGCATAAGAAGGGAAAATGGCAGTATTAGGGCAAATGCCTTTCCTAGGCAGTATCAGCACCAAAAGTTTAAAGGCTTGCAATGTCCTTATCTATCACTAAAAACTTCACTGTTCAAAAACAACCAAAAAGATCACAACCAAGACTAACTTTATGCTGTCTCCCCACCTCTACCACATTCTCCCTGAACCAGAAGGGGAGAGGAAGAATCAAGGTTCCCAAGTTACTCCACCCCTCCAAAGTGATGGAAACAGATCCTAGCTGCTGTTCTACTGCATCAAGAAACTGAAATTGTATTTGAAGACTCAGTTTGCTCAGAACCCATGATATGACAAGACTTCAGAAATCCATCAAATGAGAACTCTGGTTATTGGCCTGCTTGAGATGGCAGTAACTGGGAGATGGGCCTCTTGGATACTCATATACATTATGTAGCTTTGTCTAGGATGCCTTGGCCCAATTCAAAGGGGACTCTTCCTCCAAAGCTCCCTCATTAGGCCAAAGCCAAAAGCTCTTACTTAGAAAACTCTGAAAAAGGAAGTCTAACTGTGACTTTCAGTTCAGGCTTCTCACATCTCCATTCTTTTTTTTTTTTTTTTTTTTTTTGTAGGTGCTTCATTAATCCAGCTGCCAGACACGAGCCATTCACCTCAGTTCCTTGCTCTACTCCAAACCAGTTATTAGTATGCATCCATTCTTGTGATACTTTGGTCTAGATTTCAGTAGAAACATCTGCACATACATGAAAAAAAAACTCTCTTGTACCTCTCCAATTTGTGAAAAATACTGAAGTTCTCATATCAACTTTTAACAAAGACAGTGGTAGAGAATCAGAGCAGCCAAATACAAATAACTCTCATCTAGCTAGAACAACAGAGGCCTAGAGTCTATACCTTCTTCTGGGTAATACTTGGAAAATTATTTTCCTTCTCTGAGCCTCAGATTCTTCACTGTAAAATTAAGAGGTTTGACTTACATTAGAAAAGCTAGTTTATAATCTAAGTGTTGTCAAGTGGCCTTTAGCTGAAAATTTTTAGTTTTTCTTGTTTGTTATTTGATAGCCTGCAGAGCTGCACTGAACATAATGTGGTTTGAGGGCACTGGAAAGGCCACTTATCCTTCCTTCTATGGAAAAAAAATAGATTCCCTCAATTTGCTTGTTTATTGAGAGAATTTCTAATTTTGCTGCTTTGAAACAGCTTCTTTGAAAATGTGTATCACTCCAAAAAGAATGGCAGTTAAGCTACCATTAGCCAAGAAACTGTAAGCTTATTGGAGGGAAGGGAAATGAAAAGGGAAAAGTTAACTTCTCATCTTGGGATACCACCAAGCAGGGCAGAATCTGGCCAGAGGGTTTGTGGACAACAGGAGACCTGTAGGGGCTTTGATGATGACATAGAAAGAAGATAGGCTTTCCATCATCAGCTTGTCACCTTCTCCGAAAGTCTGCTACCAGGTAGAATAGCATGAATAGCATGAGCTTTTTTTATTTCTCCTAAAAAGAATCTTTTTCTCTCCTTCCTCATGTCAGCACAGTTGTATGCTGATGCAACAATCTGATCAATACTTGACAAGACAATATTAGATCAAACACCAGTGAGTCCCACTCAGATAATTAAACATGGCCTAGAATTAGGTGGGGACAATGAAGATGTCCTAAAATATGGACAGCAAGCCAGGCCCTTCATCATCTCTGGAACCCAAACTTTCTCCAACTTCATAAGTTTTTAAGTACATAAATTAAACCCAGCACTCTTACTGAGTAACTACTAGGTGCCAAGGTCTGTTCTAGGTGCTAGAAGGGAAAATCAGGCAACACGGGCCTCAGCTCTGCCTTCAAGTAGCTTGTGGTAGAGATGAGATGATTAGATATATTTATACTAAACACTGGAGACTTATTTTAATGCACAACATGAACAAGGGTAAGATCCAGGGATCTAGAGAATGTTCTAGGATGCTGAGGTCATTCAAAACCATGGAGTTGTCAAGTCCCAAATTTGAACTGCTGGGAGGAAGTAGGGTGGAGGAAAGGATTCTCAAGACCTGCCAGGATCAGAAGCCCAAAAATGGAATCAGATTCCAAGTGAAGACAATTCTGAAAGCTGGGAAAATAATAGCTAAAAACGTAGAGGCAGGAAAACAGCCTGGTTCAAGGAAAGACATGGTGACATGAACCTGAAAGTCAAGGCAGATCAAACCAGGCAGGTATTGGATGACCTATCAGACAAGACAAAGGCACAGTAGCAGACAGAAGAACACCAAAGGAAGTCAAAGATCAATGTCAGTGTGATTGTCAAAAGTCACGCGAAGGACTAAGAGCAAAGGAATAACTCTAGCTGCTTTGCAGCTTTATACAACTTATTTTTCTATTGCCCAAAGATCTTTTAAGACAGAGCTTCTAAACACTGACTGACCACTAGAAGCAATTTGTGCCAAAACCCAAGCCCCACCACAGACTAACTGAATCAGATTCTCCAGGGTAGAACCCAGGCCAACAGTATTTTTCAAAGCTATCCAGATAATTACAATGATTCATGAGGATTGAACACCACTGTTTTAAGGTGGTGAACAGGTTTAAGAGATTGCCACAGGTTAACCTTAGTCAGAAAGGCTTCTGAGATAATGTGAATATTTATCAGAGACTTAAAGGATAAGTGTATTAGTGAGGATTCTCCAGAATAACAGAACCCTGGGATATTAGACAGAGATAGATGGGTAGGTAGATGATACATAGGTAGATAGGTAGACAGACAGATAGATAGGTGAAAGATTTTTTAAGGGGGTTTATTATGTAGAATTGACTCATATAGTTATGGAGGCTGCAAAATCCCACAATTTGCTGTCTGAAAGCTGAAGGCCTAGGAAAACCAGTGGTACAAGTCAATCTGAGACTACAGATGTAAAAATCAGTGAAGGCAATGGTGTAAGTCCTGTCGGAAGGCAGATGAAATGAAGTGCCCCAGCTCAGGCCATGAGGCAGAAAAAAAGGGGGGGGGATGAATTCCTCCTTCCTCTACCCTTTTTTTTTTTTTTTTCTATTCAGACCCTAAACATATTGGATAATGTTCACCCACATTAGGGAGGGCAATCTGCTTTACTGAGTCCACCAATTCAAATGTTAATCTCATCTATAAACACCCTATAAACACACACAGAAATGATGTTCAATTTAGGCAACCCCATGGCCGGTCAGGTTGACACATAAAATTAACCATTACAATAAGGCTACAGATGGAAGGAAGTGGGTCTTCTGCAGTGGAGGAACAAGGAACATGAAGAAAACAAAGGATGGTGGAAATTATATACTTCACCTTCAAGAAAAGGGATTAGCTGATATGATCCAACAATAGTAAAGGGAAAGTTACTGAAAGTCTATAAAAATGGGCCAAAGAGAGGAAAAGAAACCTTAGCTCCTTGAAATTTTTGTTAATCAAGTTGATCTTTAACACCATGTGAGGAGTAGTCAAGTAATGAATCTATATAACTTTTTAAAGATTGTATTTACTTGTTTAAGAGAGAGAGAGCATGAGCAGAGGGAGATGGAGAGGGCAAAAAGACTCCCTGTTGAGAGAAGGGAGCCCCATGTGGGGCTCCATCCCAAGACCCTGAAAAATCGGACACTTAATCAACTGAGCAACCCAGGTGCTCCAATAATCTGTTGTGGGTTTTTTTTTTTAAGATTTTATTTATTTATGACAGAGAGATCGAGTGAGAGAGGGAACACAAGCACAGGGGAGCTGGAGCGGGAGAAGCAGGCTCCCTGCTGAGCAGGGAGCCCAGCTGGGGCTTGATCCCAGTACACTGGGATCATGACCTGAGCCGAAGGCAGACGCTTAATGACTGAGCTACCCAGGCACCTTCTTGAAGGCTGTTCATGCCTATATTCTTTGGCTCCTTCCACCAATTTTCTATTAAAGGTTCCTTTTGAAGAATTCCAAACTTGTTTCTGATTAAATAAGGTAAAGACATTTTTTTCCCAATTGGAGAAGATAAGTAATACTGAAACTCTGTTCTCCAAGCTTGGAGGCCGTGGTCTTCTTCAGAGATCAGGAAATGATAAATTTCTTGATCAATGCTGGCCAGATGGGACACACACTACATATTTGCTGATACAATCCTGTTCAGCAGCTAGGTAAACATTAATCCCTGATTAACTGATTCAATTCAATTATCTGATAATTGAAGATTTGCAGCACAAAGTGCCCTCAACTCTCTCCTAATATGGTTCTCTTGTCAGACAGTCTATTTCCTGGCCCAGAGAAAAACAAAAACCACTGGGTATGAACTCCCCCAATTTCCTGGGTCCCTCCCTCCAATCTTTACTATATTTGTACCAATGCCTACCTTCTTATCTGTCTGACAGAGACCCTCCCCCTAGCTCAGGCCTAACCTCCACTTGGGCTCTTCTTTTTTTCTTTTCAGCGTTAACAGTATTCATTGTTTTTGCACCACACCCAGTGCTCCAAGCAATGTGTGCAGTCCTTAATACCCACCACCTGGATCCCCTAACCTCCCACCCACCCCCCCCGCCCCTTCAAAACCCCTCAGGTTGTTTTTCAGAGTCCATAGTCTCTCATGGTTCACCTCCCCTTCCAATTTCCCTCAAATCCCTTCTACTCTCCATCTCCCCATGTCCTCCATGTTATTTGTTATGCTCCACAAATAAGTGAAACCATATGATAATTGACTCTATCTGCTTGACTTATTTCACTCAGTATAATCTCTTCCAGTCTCGTCCATGTTGCTACAAAAGTTGGGTATTCATCCTTTCTGATGGAGGCATAATACTCGAAATGGATAAAAGACCTCAACGTGAGACAGGAATCCATCAGAATCCTAGAGGAGAACATAGGCAGTAACCTCCTTGATATCAGCCACAGCAACTTCTTTCAAGATATGTCTCCAAAGGCAAAGGAAACAAAAGTGAAAATGAACTTTTGGGATTTCATCAAGATCAAAAGCTTCTGCACAACAAAGGAAACGGTCAACAAAACAAAGAGGCAACCCATGGAATGGGAGAAGATATTTGCAAATGACAGTACAGACAAAAGGTTGATATCCAGGATCTATAAAGAACTTCTCAAACTCAACACATGCAAAACAGATAATCACATCAAAAAATGGGCAGAAGATATGAACAGACACTTCTCCAGTGAAGACATACAAATGGCTATCAGACACATGAAAAAATGTTCATCATCACTAGGCATCAGGGAGATTCAAATGAAAACCACATTGAGATACCACCTCACACCAGTTAGAATGGCCAAAATCAGCAAGACAGGAAACAACGTGTGTTGGAGAGGATGTGGAGAAAGGGGAACCCTCTTACACTGTTGGTGGGAATGCAAGTTGGTGCAGCCACTTTGGAGAACAGTGTGGAGATTCGTCAAGAAATTAAAAATAGAGCTTCCCTATGATCCTGCAATTGCACTACTGGGTATTTACCCCAAAGATACAGATGCAGTGAAAAGAAGGGCCATCTGTACCCCAATGTTTATAGCAGCAATGGCCACAGTCACCAAACTGTGGAAAGAACCAAGATGCCCTTCACTGGACGAATGGATAAGGAAGATGTGGTCCATATCCACTTGAGCTCTTAATCCCATCATCTGTCTCCAATGATGAGACTTTATCTCTCCTTATTTTTAACATTTGATTGGCTCATTCTCCTCCACAAATAAAAATATAAAACTCTTGCTCATTCTAAACAAACAAATTCCTACCTCTCTTGATACTCTATCTTCACACTGTCCATTACCTCTGCTTATATGACCTAGCTTCTAAAGCAAGTAATCTGTACTTGAGATCTCTCCTTCCTCACCACCAGCTCTCTCTTCAACCAATAACCTGGCTTTCACTCTCACTGATCCAATGAAATTATTCTCACTGAGGTCACCAATGTCCTCCTTGTTTCCCAAATACATGGAGCCTTCTCAGTTCTTATCTTAACCCTCAGTAGCATGTGATGCTTGACAATTCCCTTCATCCTTACGTCTCCTCTTCCTTTGACTTCTATGATGCCACACTCTCCTCACTCTCCTACTTTTCCTCCTACCTCTCTGGCTGCTCTTTTTCAGGCTTCTTTCTTGGTTACCTTACTTTACCCATATTTAAATATAGGTGATCCTCAGATTCTAGCCGAGGCTCTCTTGTCTAATTCTCTTAGGGAGATCTCATTGAATCCAAAGTGTCTACTATATGCTATATGCTTATGACTCCCAAATATAAATGTCAAGCCCAGTGTCCTATAAACTTCATATTCACACATGTAAATACTTGCTTGACACCATCACTTATAATGTTCCACACTGAAGGGCAATCTAGCTTACTGGTTTATTTTTTTTTTTTTTACAAGAGATGCACTTTCAATTCTCTTTATTTATTTATTATTATTATTATCATTATTTATTTATTTCTTTTCAGCGTAACAGAGTTCATAGTTTTACACCACACCCAGTGCTCCATGCAGTGCGTGCCCTCCACAATACCCACCACCTGGCTCCCCCAACCTCCCAACCCCCGCCCCTTCAAAACCCTCAGGTTGTTTTTCAGAGTCCATAGTCTCTCATGGTTCATCTCACCCCCAATTTCCCTCAACTCCCTTCTCCTCTCCATCTCCACATGTCCTCCATGTTATTTGTTATGCTCCGCAAATAAGTGAAACCATATGATAATTGACTCTCTCTGCTTGACTTATTTCACTCAGCATAATCTATTCCAGTCCCATTCATGTTGCTACAAAAGTTGGGTATTCATCCTTTCTGATGGAGGCATAATACTCCATAGTGTATATGGACCACATCGTCCTTATCCATTCATCCGTTTAAGGGCATCTTGGTTCTTTCCACAGTTTGGTGACCGTGCCCATTGCTGCTATAAACATTGGGGTATAGATGGCCCTTCTTTTCACCACATCTGTATCTTTGGGGTAAATACCCAGTAGCACAATTGCAGGGTCATAGGGAAGCTCTATTTTTAACTTCTTGAGGAACCTCCACACTGTTCTCCAGAGTGGCTGCACCAACTTGCATTCCCACCAACAGTGTAAGAGGGTTCCCCTTTCTCCACATCCTCTCCAACACACGTTGTT
>PISX010026843.1:0-23806 GCA_004024625.1 Mellivora capensis | reverse complement strand
TCCATAGTGTATATGGACCACATCTTCTTTATCCATTCGTCTGTTGAAGGGCATCTTGGTTCTTTCCACAGTTTGGCGACCGTGGCCATTGCTGCTATAAACATTGGGGTACAGATGGCCCTTCTTTTCACCACATCTGTATCTTTGGGGTAAATACCCAGTAGCGCAATTGCAGGGTCATAGGGAAGCTCTATTTTTTTTTTTTAAAGATTTATTTATTTATTTATTTATTTGTCAGAGAGAGCGAGAGCAAGAGCGAGCACAGGCAGGCAGAGTGGCAGGCAGAGGCAGAGGGAGAAGCAGGCTCCCTGCCGAGCAAGGAGCCCGATGTGGGACTCGATCCCAGGACGCTGGGATCATGACCTGAGCCGAAGGCAGCCGCTTAACAGACTGAGCCACCCAGGCGTCCCGGGAAGCTCTATTTTTAACTTCTTGAGGAACCTCCACACTGTTCTCCAGAGTGGCTGCACCAACTTGCATTCCCACCAACAGTGTAAGAGGGTTCCCCTTTCTCCACATCCTCTCCAACACACGTTGTTTCCTGTCTTGCTGATTTTGGCCATTCTAACTGGTGTGAGGTGGTATCTCAATGTGGACTTATTTGACAGAGACAGAGATCACAAGTAGACAGAGAGGCAAGTGGGGGCGGGTGGGGGGGGGAAGCAGGCTCCCTGCTGAGCAGAGAGCCGGATGCGGGGCTCCATCCCATAACCCTGAGATCATGACCTGAGCCAAAGGCAGAGGCTTAACCCACTGAGTCACCCAGGTGCCCCTAGCCAATGCAATTTTGAGAAAGAAAAACAAAACTGGAGGTATCCCAATTCCAGATTTAAAGATATACCAGAAAGCTGTCTTAAGCAAAACATTATGGTACTGGCACAAAAATAGACACATAGATGAACAGAACAGAACAGAGAAGCCAGAAGTAAATGCACAATTAAATGGCCAATTAATCTATGACAAAGGAGACAAGAATATACAATGGGGAAAAACCAATCTCCTCAATAAATGGTATTGAGAAAAACTGCACAGCCACATGCAAAAGAATTAAACTGGACCACTTTCTTACACTATATACAGAAATTAACTTAAAATGTATTAAAGACTTAAATGTGAGACCTGAAACCATAAAAATCCTAGAAGAAAACAGGCAGTAAATTCTTTGACACTGGCTGTGGAAACATTTTTTCAGACATGCCTCTTTAGGCAAGGGAAAAAAGGCAAAATTAAACTATTGGTACTATATCAAAATAAAAAAGCTTTTGCACAGTAAAGAAAACCATCACTAAAACAAAAATGTGCCCTACTAAATGGGAGAAAATATTTGCAAATAATACATCCCATGAAGGCTTAATATACAAAACATATAAAGAACTTATATAACCCAACACCAAAATAAATAAATAAATAAAGTGATTAAAAATTAAGCAGAGGACCTGAGGAGACATTTCTCCAAAGAACACATATAGGTGGCCAACAGACACTTGACATCACTAATCATCAGGGAAATGCAAATCAAAATCACAGTGAGATATCACCTCACATGTGTCAGAATGGCTAGTGTCAAAAAGACAAGAAATAATGTTTGGCAAGGATGTGGAGAGAAAGAAACCCTCATGCACTGTTGGTGGGAATGTAAGCTGGTGCAGCCACTGTGGAAAACAGTATGGAGACTCCTCAAAACATTAAAAATAGAATTACCATATGATCCAGTAGTTGCACTACTGGGTATTTACCCAAAGACAAGAAAAACACTAATTCCAAAAGACATATGCAGCTTTATATTTTCTGCAGCATTATCTTTTTAAAAGATTTTAATTTTTTCATTTTAGAGAGAAAGAGAGAGTACGAGTGGGGAGGGGCAAAAGGAGAGGGAGAAAGAATCTGAAGCCGACTCCTCACTGAGTGCAGAGCCCAACAAAGGGCTTGCTCCCACAACCACGAGATCACGACCTGAGCTGAAACCTAGAGTTAGATACTTAACCAACAGAGCCAGCCAGGTACCCCCCTGCAGCATTTCTTACAACAGTCAAGAAATGGAAGCAACCCAAGTGTCCATCCATAGACAAATGGATAAAGTGAATGTGGTGTGTGTGTGTGTGTGTGTGTGTGCATGCATATGTGTGTAATGAACATTACTCAGCCATAAAAAGGAATGGGATCTTGTCATCTGAAACAACATGGTTGGACTTAGAGGCTATCATGTTAGGTGAAATAAGTCAGTCAGAGAACGACAAATACCATTATGATTTCACGCACATGGGGAATTTAAGAAACAAAACAGATGAATAAAGAAAAAAAGAGACAAACAAAAATACAGACTCTTAAATACAGAGAAGAAACTGGTGGTTGCCTGAGAGGAGATGTGTGGGTGGGTGGGGGGATAGATAAAATAAAGGGGATTAAATGTACAGTTACTGTGATGAGCACTAAGTAATGTATAGAATTATTGAATCACTATATTGTATACCTAAAACTAATATTACCTAAATATACCTAAAACTAATAATACCTAAAACTATATTGTATACCTAAAACACTGTATGTTTATTATACTTCAATTAAAAAAGAGAAAAAAGTTGTGTGTCATTCTTACTTCCATAGAATGGAAGGAAACATACCTAATCTAAACACTGGAAGCAAAAAAATGAAGAAACCTCAATAAACCAATTAAAAGCAGAAAAGGGAAACTGGAAAAAAACCAATTTAAATAGAAAACAAATGAAAATATTTTTAAAAATCCCAACATATTTGTAATAACAAGTATGAGTGTATTAACTCTCACTATTCAAAGACAGACTCTCATCTTGGTCTAAAAAGAGATCCAAAAGCACTTCTAAAACAAGCAATAACTAGAGAGACTTAAAAGCTGAGAATGCTGAGACACAGGCAAATGCTAACCAAATGAAAGCAGATGTAGAAGTATTAATGCCAGACAAAGCACACTCAAGGGAACGAAGAAAGATGTTCCAAATTCATTAAAGGTACAATTCACCAAGAAGATGTAAGAGGCAGGTGCCTTTATATATATATAGGACCATAACTTCAAAATATATAAACAAAAAAGGATGGACATAAGTTAGACATTGACAACTTCATAACTATAAAGGAATAATTTAACATTATCTCAGAAAAGGACAAATCAAAAAGCCAAAAGCAAGTATAGATGAAAAAGATTTGAATAAAAAATAATAACCATTAACTATCTTGATCACAAATATAAAAGGAGAGGAGAGAGTCAGACAGAGAGAAAGAACTCACCATCTAACAAAGAAAAATACACATTCCTTTCAAATATATGTGGATCATTTACAAACATAAGCTATGTATTTGGCCACAAAGAAACTCAATAAATTCCAACAATAGAACTTAATATGCCACATTCTTTGACTATAATGTAATAGTATTTACATTTATGATGTAATAAATACTATTGAAAGGACAGTATCCTTATAATACAATGACATGATAGTATCATTGATATGATAATAAATACAATGAAAGGATAGTATAATTAAAAAACAAACTAATTGTACTTTTTAAAATAACTCAGATGAAAAAGAGAATTAAAATAAATTATATACTATTTAGAAATAAATGATCATTATTATACTACATAGCAAAGTTTGTGGAACGTTGCAAAAGCAAAATTCCAAGGAAAAGTTAAAGCCTCAAATATATTGTATTAGTAAGAACTGTCTAGGTTAAGAGTTGGCAAGTTTTCTATAAAGGACCAGATAGTGTATATTTTAGGATTTGCAGACCAGGCAGTCTCTGTCACAGCTACTCAGCTCTGCCATTATAGTTCGGAAGCAGCCTTGGGAATAGGCAAATGAATGAACATGGTTATGTTCTAATAAAACTTTATTTACAAAAACTGTCATAGGAAGGATTCGGCCCAACGACCAGAGTTTGCTTACCCTTCATCTAGTTATGCTGAGGTAACAAAGAACCTCCGAATCTTAGTGGCTTGTAAAAATAAAGATTTATGCTTTACTCCCATTCTGGGTTCTGTTACCAATAGCTATCCTTACTCTGGGACCCAGGCCGATGGAGCAGGAACCCCCTGATACAGGGCCAGTCCTAGTTGCATGACAAAGCAAAAACTGTTGCTGCCGAGAGTGTCACTTGTGCTGGCATTTTATTGATCCAAACAAATTACCCAGCCAAGACTAATTTCAAGGGGCAGGGGAACTTAATTTTCCCAGAGGAAAAAACAGATACTAGTGAACTGTAAAACAATCTGCCATATATTTTTATTAGTTCTTTCTCAGAGATTCAAATGTTAACTCCCTTCTGTAATGGGCTGGATTTTGTGCCCCCCCCCCACAAAAAAAAATTCATATGTTGAAGTCCTAACCTCCAGCACTGCAGAATAGGACCTTATTTGGAAAGAGGGTCTTTATAGAGGTTATCAAGTTAAAGTGAAGTCATTAGGGTGGGACCCAGTAAAGCATGATTAGCGCCCTCATCAAAACAGGGAACATTTGGATGCAAAGACACACACAGAGGGAAAACATAATGTAAAGAGCCCCAGGAGGAGGGCTACCTGCAGCCAAGGAGTGATCCTCGACCAGGTCCTCCCGCCCAGTCCTCAGGAGGAACCAACCCTGCCAACAACTTGATACTGGACTTCTAGGCTCCAGAACTGTAAGACGATGAATATCTTTTATGCCATCCAGTTTGAGGTACTTAGTTATGTCAGCCCTAGCAAACAAATACACCTTGCTTCTAAGGGAGGCTCACGGAGTACCCTTTACCTTCCTTTCTACCTGAAGCTACTCTCTGGAGTTCAGAATGGCCTTCTTACAGTTTCTTCGCTGAAGAATAGGGGACACATAGATCTCTGATTTCTTATGGAGCAACCTGCTATCTAGAAATGAGTAAATGGAAATGCAGGAATGTTAAGTCCCTGGCCTGGGGTAACACGGCTGGTGGAAACAGGGCTAGAGCAGGAAGCCCTTGACTTCTGACGATTCACAAGCCCTTTACTGAGCACTGATGAGTCAGCCACTGTTCTAACTGCTCAACAGATGTTATTTAATTTAATCCACACAGTGGTCCTATGCAGTAGATACTCTCATTCGTTATGCTCCCTGCCATTTTAATGTCAAACTAACCGAGACCAAGAACTGCTAATTAGCTTTCTGAAGGTCCAGAGCTAGGAAATTGGAGACAGAATTCAAACCAGGTGCAGGTGCAGCCCTCACCAGAATGATTCCTTCCTCTGGGATTCCATGTGTACTTCACGGTGTCCTTATTCTGGCTTTCAGCACGCTGTTGAGGGTAGGTGGCCGCATGCCATCCTGACATGATGTTCTGTTTAGGCATCTAGTGCCTCATGCCTGGCACTCTGCCTGACACAGACCAGACATCAATGAATGTGTTGAATGAATGAATGAATGAATGAGTGAGTGAGTGAGTGGTGTCTTCACTGCAGGGCTACTGCTATTGGTTTGCCATCAGATGAAATCAGGTTGGAGGGCATGGGCCCATGCAGCTTAATCCCAAACCAGTGAATCCCCACATGCCTTCGGACAAATCTCTTAATCTCTACATGAAGATTTTCCCCTTAGCCTGGGGGAATCTATTTTAGGTTCCCAGATGCTTTCTGGATTCATTTGTGAAGCACTGGTGTGATAAACACTGTAATTGCTTAGGATGACTTTAACTTCCAGGCCCACTCTATGGTCTCTAGATCACTTTGAAATGCATTGGAATGTATTCAAGAGTTAATAAAACGTTGAAATAGGTACCCAAGGTCCTTTGCTATCTGTGTTCTAGTTTTTTTGTTTTTTTCTTAGATCTTCCTTGATGAATTTAAAGGACAAAAGGCTGAGAGCCAGATGGATTAGCAAGGCTCCTGGTCTGGGAGCTGGGTCTTGGTTCTGATCCTGTCTCTGTGTGACTTGAGTGTGACTGCAAGCAACAAGGTCTCCTCCCCTAGACTTCTCTTTCCTTAATTTAGAAAATTATGAAATTCTTCAGGATGATTCCTGAAGTCTCTTTTGGCTCCAATATTCTTGGATCTAACACTCAGCCGACAAGACTTTCTGAGTGCAGCTCTACGTTGAAGCTCTGGATACAGCAGTGAATTGGGGATGGGGTCTGGGTCTGTATGGCTGAAGTTCCCAGGCTTGAAGGGTCCCAACACAGTTCAGGGTGGGGAGGTGCGAGTGGCCCAGTGCGACATGAGAGGAAGGGCAGGAAATGAGGCCAGAAGGGTACCTGGATGAGGAAATTAGATTCTATCTCCTATTCTGTTTCCCAAACTGCTCCTTTCTGTGCCACCATCATGGTTTTGAACCACTCTGGGACATGATGGTTAAGAACAAGAGCACTGGGTTGCCAGTCTGGTGTTTATCTCAGCTTTGCCATGTCCTAGCAGTGTGACCTTGAGCAAATTATCTACCATGCTATGTTTCAATTTCCTCATTGGAGAACTGAGACTCTACCTCTTGGTATTGTTATACTCCTATGATGAGTTAGTCATGCCAAGGGCTTATGACAGTGCCTGGCATCTGGAAAGAACTAAAAAATGTTTGGCTGTTATTGTTATATTTGTGTACTATTAGAATAGCATTTTGATGTATGGTTGAAAAAATTATAGCACTGAACACAGAAATTCAGGATGTGAGGGTCCATGTTCAGCAAACCATATTATATATACAATGTGTACTTCTGAACTGTATGCTTTCTAAACTGTAGAGGCAGAGGTTTGGCTAGTGATGTTTCAAAAGATCAATAGGTCACTGGGTGTGGTGCATAAACAATGAATTCTGGTATACTGAAAAGAAATTTTAAAAATTAAAAATTAAAAAAAATCAATAGGTATGGCTGAAAAATTCACCTGTATTTCATGCCAACTGTCTAAGGTACATTACAGTAGGATTAACTACTTAAACTTCCCTCTAGGAAGAAATATGTATGAAATTACTAGTGCAATTTCTGCTAGACCTTAAAATAAATATGCTACCATTGAAATTAAAATTGTTCAATCCTCCACTATCTAAAAGCAGAAAAGTCTTGTTGCACACAGGGAAGAGGTGGAGAAATTTTTAAAGCAAGGACTGACATGAACAGATTTGTATTTAGAAAACTGTGGTAATATCACTTCCTTCCCCCCCCACACTATTTCTCTATCCTCTGATGTGAGTGCTTATAAGCAGAGAGCTAGATAACTTGGTCTTTGAAGAAGTTGGGATTAACTTGCCTTTTTCATACACTGTGCTGTTTTACTGTTCAGTTGTGATGTGTCATATTGGTTTTGACTACAATATTTTAAATGGAGTACACAAAACCCTTGGGTTTCTCAAAGAGCTGGGGTTACCACCGGCCGTTTATACATACAGTTATTTCTGCATGCAATGCTCTTCACTTGGCTCCTATTAACTTCAGATCTCAGTGAAACAGTACTCCAAGGAGGTCTTATATGACCTAGCTTACCAGTCAGATCACCTCATTAGTTACTCATCATTATGAGTACCTTCCAACATTTATGACAGGTGCAATTATACATGTATTTGTATGGACAATCTGATTAATATCTCTCTATTCACAAGTAAAAGGACAATGTCTAATTTGGCTCACCACTTATAAGTATTTGTACAATGCCTGACATATAACGGAGGCTCAATAAATATTTCTGAAGTAAGTGAATGAATGAATAAATGAATGAAACATTATTTTTAAAGTACTTCATTTCATCTACTCCATTTTCATCATAGCATCTTATGTGGAACAGAAAATCACAAAATGTGGAATCAGGTACCTAGTTTTATGCCTATAATCCACCTATTATTAGTGCTGTGACCTGGCCACATACTAACATGTCTCACCTTCTGGACCCAGGAATATCACCCTTCTAAAGGATTTTGCTGAAATTAAAATAACACAATAGATGAGAAAAGACATCGAGTAGACTCTCTTACAACATTCAAACATTAAATTATTTATCATTCTGAGTGCTACAGATACAGAAGTTCATAGAATACTTTCTGCCTTCAAAAAAATGTGTTTTTCTTGAGCTTTCAAAACACACACACACACACACACACACACACACACACACTGATTACATAAGCTGTCAAAACATACACATTCATGCACAATGGTTACAATGATTACAGAATCACATAAGACAGTGTGACACAAAAAGTGAGCTAGAATTCTCTGGGAATATTTTAATGCCTCTAGAAGTAATGTGGCAGAGAACAAAAGTATGGTGACTTTGACTAATCTCTCACTCTCCACTTAGAGTATTGAAATTTTACTTTCATTTATTTTTTTTATTTTTTGAGGGTTGAAATTTTAATTCCAACTTTTCCACTGACTGGCTATACAGCCTTTAGTAAGTCATTTAGGCTCCTTAACTTTCAGATCCCATGTTGTAAATGGGCATAATCCAACACCTGGGCAAGGTTGCTGCTAGAAATTGTGAAGGCCATGAATACCTATACGAAAAAAGGAGGAAAGACCTCAGGTCAGTAGTTCAAATTTCCACCTTAAGAAACTAGGAAGAAAAAGAGTAAGTTAAACCTAAAGCAGTTAGAAGAAGGAAATAATAAAGATCAGAATGGAAACAAATTAGAAAACAAAAAACCAATAGGGAAAAACAGCCAAACCAGTTCTTTCTTTGAAATGATTAACAAAATTGATAAGACTTTTGGCTAGACTGACCAAGAAAACAGAGAGAGAAAGAGAGAGAGAAGATCCAAATCCCTAAAATCAGGAATGAATGGGGATATCACTACCAGCCTTACAGAAATACAAAGCATTATAAGGAAACACTATGAACAATTATACACTAACAGTGAGATAGCTAACTAATTAGATAACCTGGATGAAATGAACAAAATCTTAGAATGCAACTGGCTACTGGAACTGAATCAAAATGACACAGAAGATCTGAGTAGGCCCATAGCAAGAGAGTGAATTAGTAATCAAAAACTTCCCTCAAGGAAAATTCTAAAACAGGGTTCATTCATTGGTGGCAAAACTTCTTTAAAAAAGAATTTACACAAACCCTTCACAAGCTTTTCCAAAAAAAAATAGAAGAGGAAACACCTCTCAATTCATTTTATGATGCCAATATTTTCCTGAAATTAAACCCAAAGATGTCACACGAAGACAATTACCAACCAATATCTCTTGTGAATGTAGATGCAAGAATCCTCAACAAAATACTAGCAAACCAAATCCACAACACATAAAGAGGATCATACACCATGCCCACTGAATTTATCCCAGGAATTAATGTTAGATCCAACATATGAAAATTAGACAATGTAAATTACCATTAATAAAGATCAAAAACCACATACTCATTTCATAGATGCAGATAAAGCATTTGACAAAACCCAATACCATTTCATGGGAAAAAAATTCAATACACTGGAAATAGAAGGCAATTTCCCCAAACTGATAAAGGACATCTATGAAAAACCCACAGCTACCATTATATTTAATAGTAAAAGACTGAAATCTTTCTAAGAACAGGAACAAGGATGTCCACTTTTATTCAATATTGTACTAGAAGGTCTACCCATGAGAATTAAGTAAGAAAAACAAACCAAATGTATCCAAATTAGAAAAAAAAAAGGTAAAAATATCTTCATTCACGGTTTAAATGAAGTTGTATATAGAGAATTCTAAGGAATCTATTAAAAAAAACCTGTTAGAGCCAATAAACAAGTATAACAAGCAGGCAGGTTATAAGATCAATATACAAAATCAATTTTCTTTCTATATACTAGCAATGAATTATCTGAAGGTTAAATTATGAAAATTCCATTTATGATAGTATCAAAAAGAATAAAATACTTACGAATAAATTTAATTTTAAAAGTGCAAGAAATATATACTAAAACCTATCAGACATTGTTGAAAGAATTTTTTTTAAAGATTTTATTTATTGTGGCACCTGGGTGGCTCAGTGGATTAAGCCTCTGCCTTCAGCTCAGGTCATGATTTCAGGGTCCTGGGATCGAGCCCCACATCGGTCTCTCTGCTCAGCAGGGTGTCGGCTTCTCCCTCTCTCTGTCTCTGCCTGCCTCTCTGCCTACTTGTGATCTCTGTCTGTCAAATAAATAAATAAAATCTTTTTAAAAAGATTTTATTTATTTATTTGAGAGAGAGAGAGAGAAAGAGATCACAAGCAGGGGAAAGAGCAGAGGGAGAGGAAGAAGCAGATTCCCCTCTGTGCAGGGAGCCTGATGCAGGGCTCCATCCCAGGACCCTGGGATCATGACCTGAGCTGAAGGCAGACACTTAACTGATTGAGCCACCCAGGCGTCTCTGTTGAAAGAATTTAAAGAAAATCTAAATAAATGGAAAGACATCCCATATTTATGTATTTGAAGACTTAGTATTGGTAAAATGGCAATACTCTCCAAATTGACCTATATAGTCAACACAACACTCATAAAAAGTTCTAGCTGCCTTTTTTTTTTGCTTTAACAGATAATGATAAGCTGATCTTAATATTCAAATAGAAATGCAAGGGCCCAGAAAAGACGAAGCGGTCTTGAAAAAAAAAAAAAAAAGCTGAAGAACTCACACTTCCTGATTTCAGAACTTAGTACAAAACTATAGCAATCAAGATGGCATGGTACTGGCAGAAGGTATACATACAGATCAAGAGAACAGAACTGAAAATCCAGAAATAAACCCTGATCAACTGACTTTGACAAAGGTGCCAAAATATTCAATAAGGAAAAGAATAATCTTTCCAACAAATGGTGTTGGTACAACTGGATAGCCACAGGCAAAATAAATTTGGACTCCTACCTCAAGTCATATATAAAAAAGAACTCAAATGGTTCAAAATTCAAAATGTAAAAGTTATAACTATGAAAGTCTTAGAAGAAAATGTACATGATCTTGAATGAGGCAATGGTTTCTTAGCAATTGTATGGAAAGCAGCAAAAGAAAAAATAGAAAAATTGGACTTCATCAGTTAAAAACTTTGCAGTTCATAGGATACTATCAAGAAAGTGTGAAGACAATTTACAAAATGGGAGAAAATATTTGCAAATCATACATTTGATAGAGAGCTAGTAATCAGAATATATAAATAATTACTACAGCTCAATAAGAAAAAGACAAATAATCCAAATAATCATGGGCCAAGGATTTGTATTCATATTTCTCCAGAGGACAAGAACACATCACTTTCACTAATGTTGCATTGTTGAGAATTTATCTATACCATCACATTCAATGCTAGAAACCTGGAAAATTTGGCACTTGGTTGAGAAGCCACAACTTATATAATGGAAGAAGGAGCACAGATTTTTGGTAGAGATTTAGCCAGCTTGGTCTTCTAGCAATAGTTAACCATATCCCAATTTCATCATTCAAGACAGAAAGTATGTAATGCCTCAAGAATCCATTCAAGCTCAAGGTCACTCCAGTTTGGTGAAGCTCACCTTTGACCTCTCATTGTTCAGATTATTATTTTATCCTTGAAGTCCGGAACTCTTCTCATCTAAGGCACTTGGTATGGTGGTGACATTGGGGTTCCTTTTATCCCATATGGGATATGTAAACTCAGAACAAGGAAAATATGTGCTTTATGTCATTTGTACATAAGTCATTTCCCCTTTTGGCATCTCGGAGGCTAATGAATGAAACATTTTTTTTTTTCTCTTTAAATACTCTTCATGCTTCATGAGCCATAATGAAAAGAAATGACATGCTCTAAATCCATTTGATGTAGGCTCACGCAGATTGAATGTCTTGTCATTAATTATACTTTTTGATTTGTGGCAAGCCATGTGATAATAGCATTTCCCTTTTATTCTGGAAAGAAAAACTTAGGAGAAAGAAGCAATGAAAAGACTCCCAGCCCAGTTTGGTTACATTTGGATTAGTTAGCTATGTGCTGATGCCAGTAACAAAAGTTTGACAAATCCCCAACCAGGCAAGCACTCAGAAAGTTATTTTATTTTCAGAGTGAGGTGGTCTCAAACAGATTTGATCCCTACCCCCCAAAAGTAATAAGTCTGATTCTCTGAAGTCCGCAAAAAAGATAATGTAGTTAAAAAGCCCTTTGTAGATTTGAAAATAGCTTTCATATTCCTTATCACAGTGAGGCAGGACACACACCTTCATTCATTCACTTAGTGGTATATATTCAGTGAGTACCTGCTAAGTGCAAGGCACTGTCTTAGGCACAGGTGGTGTTTTTTGTTTTGTTTAGTTTTGTTTTTTTTTAATTTCTCTGTTACTTATGAGGAAACTGACAGGTAAAGTGATTTGCCCAAGGTCACATGAATGGGATTAGAATTTACTCTTTTTAATTCTCGTTCTCCTGAATCAACCGTAGGCTCTAATAGGAACTGTTGATTATTTGCATGTGCCACACAGTGGCAGGAATTTTATATCTAATTTTGATGAATCTTGTGAATAGGTATTGTTTCCCTCACTTTACAGAGGAAGAAACTAAGTCTCAGATAAGTAAAAAGGCTTGCCCGAAAGCACAACACCTTTAAGGGGCAAAACTGGCCTTTGTATCTATGCCCGTCTGTGGAGAACTCACCAGTACCTGTACTTTGCCTGTATTTCTCTCCCTCCCTATTGATTGGCTGTGGCCATGAGGTTCTGCTGTGATTGGATAAGGACTGACACCTGATACCCAGGCAGGTTTCCAGATTGAGACCAGTGCCCTGTGTGCCATACCCCCAGGCACACTTCAAGGCACAACCTTATGGGCGTGTCATTTGCTGCCCCGGTCCTTGCCTATTCAAGCTGGATCACTGACCTCTGCCTAGTTCTACTAGGTTCTAAAATCACTTAATGGCTGCCTCTAGGCCTCACCCTGATAACCGGGAGGGGTCGCTCCTTCATCCTTCCCTTGTTCTTCATATTAGCTGTATTTCTGGAAACGAGTCTTTGGTTCAATTTTCCTGGGCCAGGACTAGCAACATAATTTTCAAGGCCCAGTGTAAAAATTAACATGTAGGGTCTTTTGTTCAAAAATCTTTAAGAGTTTTAGTACATTGGAGCTCCTGGGTGGCTCAATCAGTTAAGCATCTGCCTTCCGTTCAGGTCATGATCCTGGGGTCCTGGAATTGAGTCCCACATCTGGCTCCCTGCTTAGCAGGGAGCCTGCTTCTCCCTCTCCCTCTGTTTGTGATCTCTCTCTCTCTCTCTGTCAAATAAGTAAATAAAATCTTTAAAAAAATTTTCGTACATCAACCACAGAACATTAAAGCAAGCATGGGATCCTTCTGAGGGTGGGAACCTGTGCACCTGCCCAGGTCGCATGCCCCTGAAGTCAGCCCAGGCCCTAGAAGCTTTTACTGAAACTTTTGCAATGACCTAGAATTTTATCATAGATTCTCCCTCTGTTTTTGCATCCTATCTCCTTGCTCTAACCTGGAACAGGCCTGCCTTTGCCATGGCTGTTAGGACTTTGTCTCTACCTGTGAACCCCTTCCCCCATTTGTAACTCTGGCCCTAAGTCCCCAAGGCTCTAGTAACCTACCTCCCTCCAGACCAGGGCTCACACACTGACTCTCATGTACACAGCTTACCCATGCAGTTTTCTAAGCAGTGACTTTGCAGAATATATAATTAAGTGACTGACAGGGACAGAGAGAGGCTGTGTATGTTTGGTAAAATGTTTATTTATAAAAATTTCTGGCAGCTGGAGTAATTTTTGCTTTTTATTAAATATATCTCTTCATTCTATAGCTGGCTTTTAACTTGGCTTGAGCTTCTTGAGGGAAATTTTGGGATTTTTGCCAAACAACAACCAGAGCTTCATATTTTTGTTATAAAAGCCAGCAGTGCCATCACAGACAACTTCCTTCCTTTGTTGGAGCAATTTTCAAAAAAAAAACAGATCACAGCATTATTCGGTACAGTAAACCACACCCTCCACCCCTTCAGTGTTACTGACAACAGAAAGGCAGAGCATGTAAGTCATATCCAAATGGAAAACATTGGCTTCAATGCATCCTGTTGTGAAATCCTCGAGCACTGGGTTACAGCACAGACAACAAGGAGAAAATGAAGAAACATCAAGTGGGGAAAGAAAAAAATATTCCAAGTGCAGAAAGACAAAAGAAAGAGAAGTTCAAAAGGCCGCAGTCCAGGGTGTGCTATGTATGCCCAAGACTCCAGTTCTCTTAAATCTATGCTAGTTAATAATAGCAGCTATTTATTAAGTATTTGCCATGTGGATGGCATGGGTTGATGATGACATACTATATTTATCCAGTCTTCTCAACAACCTTGTGGAGTAAGTATCATTTCCCTCATTTAGATAAAGACACTAAGGTTCAGAGAAGTAAGGAGCCTTGCCCAAAGTCACAAGTCACAGAAGTGGCAAGGCTGGAATACATAGCCAGATACTCTGTGTGTCAAGAATCCGCCATAGGAGGATTCCTATTCCTGTCGACTGTCTGTGTCCTGGAGACCCTGCCCCTATGGCCACAGCTCCTTGGACCCAAGGGCAGCTAATCCATGGGGGAGCCAGCAGCCTAGGACTTGTGTGGCCCATTTGGTTCCTCTCTTATGGTTTTAGAATCTGGACAAATCACAGCCACTTAGCTCTGGAAGCTGAGCACGGCACTAGCTGATGAGTTGCACTTAAAGGAGGGGCAGCCATATTGGGCCACCAGTGAAGTAAAGTGAGGAGAACTGCAGGCAGAGAGAGAGGAAGACAGTAGATGCACAGAGAGAAGCAGAGATGTCAAGAGAAAGTGAGTGTAAAATCAGAGAGACACAGATAGAAGGACAGAGAGTGGAAGAGATCAGGGGTAGGGACACAGAGCCAGAGAGAATGAAGCCAGGAACCATGCTCCATGGAACTGAAGGGTTTCATGACAGAGCGCTGATCTTGGATCTGAGACCTGGCTGAACCACAGCACCTATCCTTGGGCCCCTGTGAGGACTCTGAATACTCACAGCAATCCTTCCTACCTGAGCTTATGTGAGAGGGCCTCTGTTACAACCCCCCTAAAATTCTAACCTCAACAGCCTTATGCCAAACCCATTCTTACTATACATGGCTACACATCCCCTCATGCTCTCATTCACAGTAAGGGTGATGCCCACCATGTGCCTCAAGGACAGTCGAGATGCCAGAGTTTTTGTCTTGCTTGCTTTGGCTAACTTTCTACTACCACCATCCCTGAGTAAAAATTGGGTCACTGCCTCCAAGCCACTTGTTACCAGCCCATCTTCCCTTCCAGGGCATATCTCCAAGCCTCCATGGCAGGAGGAGTGGCCATAACCTGCCACCATGGTCATGGCAGCCATCTTCTCGGGTTGCTGACCTGGAGCTCAAGGGACTCCAAGGAGTGGGCAGTCAGCCCTGAACATTGCCTCTTCTCTCATTCCTATAGGTCCTCTTCTCCCCCATATCTAAATGTAGGTTTTGTAGAATCCAGGGATCAATATGGACATAGAGTAAATAAAAGCAGAAGCAGTTTAGTCAAGAGATTAAGATCTGAGCAGCCCCTGGCTTCTTGTATAGATTCATCTCCTACCTTGCTATGTTACCTTGGGCAAATTGGTCAACATCTCTGAGATATGGGTTACTTATCTATATAATGACAGGGGGGGTGGATGACAAGAGCCAAGGACCCTTCCAGCTCTGACCTTCTAGGATGCAAGTTTTTTTTTAAGATTTTATTTATTTATTTATTTGTCAGAGAGAGTGAGCACAGGCAGATAGAGGCAGAGGGAGAAGCAGGCTCCCCGCCGAGCAAGGAGCCCGATGTTGGACTCGATCCCAGGACGCTGGGATCATGACCTGAGCTGAAGGCAGCCGCTTAACCAACTGAGCCACCCAGACGTCCTGAGGATGCAAGTTTAAATGCCATTCCCTTTGATTGTCATTTAGAGAAGGGGGCCCTGGGTCCTTTCTGGAATTTGTGCTTTATCATCACACCTGTTGCACCTGCAAGTACCCAAAAAGCAGCTATGGCAATGCTGACTATATTGGGGAAAAAGAACTAGATTAGCAGGAAAGGTATGGAAAGACACTAACTGAAAGTTCAAGTAAGAGGAAGGGGGATCTCATGTCAAGGAAGAGACTTTTTACCAGCAGCCCTAGAAAAAGTGGGCAACTACATGGGAGAGGTGCAGGGGCCTGTGTATTGCTGAAGTAGCAAATTCCAAACACAACTCTCACAGCAGGCCCAGCTTGCAGGCTTTATTTAGGTAAAACTCCCATTGAGCCTCAGCTCCCAGGGCCCAGTCTGACTCAGAGCTTCAGAATCTTGGCCTGCAGTGAGATGAGTCATGGTGATGAAATTTCAAGAGAAAAGGACATTCTTAAAATTAGCTTTGAGGCAGCAACTGGCTCTGCTTTTGCTCTCTAAGTGCCTTTTCCAGGTTATTTTGGTTGTTGTCCTCTTCAAGGGGACCCAGAAAGGGTGGATGAATTCTGCCTTTCTGTTCCCCAGGCCTCAGCCCCCTGGATTCCCAATGCCCCAGGGCTTGGTCCTTTCAAGGACTGAGGCACTGACCCTCAGGCCTGGTCTGACTTCTTTTGCCTGTGATTTTGTTGGGGTTGCAAGAGGGGTTGGAGTTCTCAGAGGAGCCTAAGGCTAGCACTGGGCTGGGCTGGGTTGACCACCCCAGCCCTAGAAGTTCCACCAGAGAACAAAGATGGAGTGTAAGGGTCTCCTCTTACCCCACCTCACAGCCCCTCTGACTCTGCAGAGGCCCACTTTGTGCCTTTTGACCAAGCCTCCTCCCAGGGCAGGAAATCAAAGCTGACACTGACTTTGCAGTCGGAATATTTCCATGAGCAATGAGATGTGGATGAACAATTTCTCCACTGTTCCCTGCACAATAGTGGGTTCTGTTGAAACCAGGCAGGCGTGGCTCAGCTCCCATTTTTTATTTCTCCTGATCGAGACTTTATTCTCTTCAATGTCCTCATCCCTCCCCAGGGACATGTGTCTCATGGGTATAATTGGGGTTTCCCTCAACAGTCCACATGGGCAAAGAGCTACCCAGGTCTTCAGGGACTATAACTAGAGCTGCATGGACAAACAATGGAAAGAGCCAAACTGTAAGATGTGAGAAGTTCCAAAAGATCTAGATAAATCTATCTCCCTTTTGCTAAGTCCTTCCTATCAATGTGCATACATTATGTCATTCATTTATTAAGAACTGACTGTATACCAACCACACCCCATCACTATGCTGAATACGGAGAATATTATCTTGAATAAGACATATTGCTGTCCACAAGGAGCTCATCTTTTAATATGGCAAACGCCGGTAAACAATCAGGATACAATGTAGCATGCTATCATAGAGGCCTATAACAATATTATGAGATACAGAGAGAAGGAATGGGAAGGTAAGGATGTGGTCAGGCTCCAAGGGAAAAGTAAAGGCATTTATCAGTAATTAAGAAAATAAACAGATAAAAAATAGACAATACCTTTCTGATTTGTGTAGCCAGTATGTTGAACAAGCATGACTCACAGCATAACAGAAATGTAGCTTTATAGTTGACTCCTGTCCTGATTCTTCCCCATCCCACTCTTGCTCTCTGCTATTTTAAGGGAAACCCACAGGCAGGGGGAATGCAAGGAGTAGGACAGCTTGGACTTGAGCTTGGCCTTTGGCCACAGAAAGCATCCTGGTGGACCAAAGCAGGACTCTTCTCATAGGGTCATGCCTCATGCCATGGGTTCTTCCAAGGTCCCCTTCTGGGACCTCTGTCCTATACTTTCCTTGACCTTGACAGATGTAATTCCATTCCTGGTGCTGCCTGAGACAATGGGGAGTAGCACATCTTGTCTTCCAGCCAGAATCCCTTCATTCCTCTAGCAGGTACTTTCACACAAGATCTTAGATGACCCAAACCACATGATTGTTCTCTCTCTGGTATGACCAACATCTCATGTACAGGAAATGACTGTATTCCCTACTCTGTAGAACTCTGAGAGTGCATTCAAACCCACCCAGCACTCTTTCCTGTTCCTGCACCTAGAAAGCAAGTCACCCGTCTCTCATCTGCTACCTCCTGAAGACAGGAGCCAGGCAGCAGTCATCAAGCATGACCAGGGCACTAGTTCCTGCATCTCCTTACTGCAAGGAGTAGCTTTAAGTGTTATCCTGCAGTGGCTCCACCCCTGCCCCTAAGGGAGAGATCAGGAGTAGCTCTTTCCAGAGGAATCTCTTCTCTAACCCCTCCTGCTCCACTCTCTCTGACCCTTTCCCTGTCTTTGATTTGGATAAATGTCTGGAGTGAAGGTTATATGAGCCTTTTCTCTCAACACATAGCATCATTCGAAATGGAGGCTGACTTCACTGGTGAGGCCATCTGAGTTTCCCATCTTGACCAACCCATAAACACCTCTGACAGGTTGACAGATGCTCCCAGCGGCCAAAGGAGATAAACATAGCCCAGGATCCTGGGTTCACTAACCTTATGCCATATAAATCTGTCCCCAGGATCCCAACAGCCAAGCTCTGAGCCCTGTGTAGGATGTGAAAACTGAGTCACAGATTGGTGACTCACCAGAGAGAGACCACACAATGAGTCAGGCAGAGGAGGCCGGGGACAAGCTTTTTAAATTTGAATTCTCTGGACTGCCTCTAGAGAACCAGCCTTGAAGAAGACAAGGCTCCAGGGTAAATGGGTGGGAAGGCAGGTTAAGACATCAAACTCTACATCAGAGAACAGTGACCCGCATTGGCTTTCCGCATGGCTCACCGAGAGCCTGGGGTTTTGTGCAATAGATTCTAATGCTGTTTTGTAATGCCTGACCCCACTTACTGATAACAAATCCATCAATCACCTCAGGTCTGCTGCCTGCCCTCCGTGACTCATCACTGCTCATTTCATTCTCTGGCAACCGCTTATGCTTCAGCATTTATGCAAGCCTAGATGCAAGAGGACTGTCAGGGCAGAGGGCGGAGATACAGAGCAGCAGTTAAGGATGCAGCTTTGCCTATTACACAGATCTGGCATCACATTTGATGGGAATCTTAGACAAGTCACTTACTTCATTTTTTCCCTCACTGAAACAGAAATAAGAGTGCACGTGAAGGGTTGCATTGAGGAGGAAATAAGATGCTGTTTATAAATGGTCCAGAATGGAGCAAGTGCTCTAAAATTAGATAATTATACTATTCATTAAGGATTTATGTTTCCATTGCTGATTGTTTTTCTTCACAATTTTGCTTCTTGCTTACAAACTTAAATAATTACTTACCACCTATTTGGGTGCAGAGAAAATTAAATTTGTGCCAAAAAAAAAAAAAAAACTCAAAGAGCAAGAGGGATCTAAACCACTCATGGTATACAAACGTATTGAGAGAAGGGCTACATTTGGTCCGTTTGTATCTCCAGGGCCTGGCAAAAAGCACTTGGGGAGTATGGTTATAAAGAAATAAAAGGGTAAATAGGGTGTATGTCCACACTAAACATTTTGGAGTTGGTGTCATGCATATTTGGACACATTCAAGCAAGCACCCCCACACCCCACACACAGCTCTGCTCCAGACATTATGTGAGACACAAACAAAAACAGCATGGAAACCAACACAGGTGCAAGTTCAGAGGGTTTCAAGGCCAAACCAACGCAAAACTTGGAGCTGGGACTTGAGAGAAATGGTGACATCTATCAATAGAGGATGAGCGAGGGCATCAGGAAGCAGGAAAAGCACTGGGAAAGGCCTGGTGGCTGTAAATGCTGGACATGAACAGAGTGCAGCAAGGAGACTGGCCTGGCCATCCTGATTGGGTCCGGGAGAGCTGAGGGTGAAGAGTGAGAACCTTGGCGGCAGAACCTATTCACCCATGGAGGCTCCCATGCTGAGACTATGTGGTTTTCATCAGCTCGGCCCTTCCTGGGAGAGAAGTAAGCTTGCTTGGCCCCTTACTGGGCTGGAGAGGGACAAGCACAGACAGGATAGATGAGGTTCTATTGATTCTATGATGAAGAATTTAGGACCTTGGCAATGTCACGTCCCCTCTGAGCCTGAATTCCCTTGCCCATAATATCAGTGGATGGACCTAAGCCAAGGTTCTCACACTTTAGTATGCAGGTGAATTTCTGAAAGAATGTGCCTAAAATGCAGATTCCTGGGGCCTATTGCTAGATATGGATTCCCAGATCTGGGATGCATTTTACAAGCAGCCACGTGATTCTAGGAAATGTAGGCCTACATGAAAGTATCACAAACCCTTTTGAATATGAGGATGCCCTTTTTTGCATCAAAAAATTTCATAAGCTCTCTCCGTATAAACGTAGGTGGATTTTTATGTTGGTTGTTTGAAGAAATGCATAAAACTAAAAAATGTCATGAATTCACACGTTGAGATTCATCTGTAGTTTATTCATCTCAATAGGGGCATATATATTTGAAAAATAGTCTTCTATGTGGAGAAGAGGAGATGTATGTACTATTCATTTAGAATCTGGACAATGTTTGGCATCCTCTGGATTAAAATATTTTAATCCACAGATACCTAAGTATATAGCTCACATATTGAAAATCACTGATCTAAGTTATCTATAAATTCCCTCTTCAAAGCTAGTAATCTATGATTCTAATTAGAGGTCTTATGGCTAGCTGGCTGCATACCAGTTCTTTTTCCTGCGTTTGAAGTCTAGTAAGGAATCTTGGCTGAGCAACGCTTCAGGTAATCCTGGCAAAAGAAAAAAAAGTGACACTGCTCCTTTTCACATACATCAGGTTTTATCCACAGATTTGCAAGAGGGCTGGAGAGTTTACTAAAAAATGAACAGGGACTTGAATTCTATTGTCAGTGATGTTTCATATAATGCATAGGAACTATCCAATAAGAGCCAGTTTGGCCAAGAGGAACTATAGATTCTCCTGAATTGAATCATCTGTCAGAGAAAGAGGGGTTCCAAACACACCCGGGGTAGAGGGGAATCATTTTTCCATAACTTCTTTATTAGCAGATATTGGCTACCCCACCACAATGCGCAGCTGGAAGGGGAATATGTGGATGGACTACTAAACTCACCAATTCTACGTGGCTGAAGCTGTGGACCCCTGGCTGAGGGTGACGTATGAGGAGCTGCTTCTTCCTCATGGCAGCATCCAGCCTTGGGTCGCAGCGGCCATGTTTACCAAGCAGCCACCAGCACTGATTCTTGGACACATATAAACATCCCTGAAACTTCGCAGACGTATTTCAGAGGAGTTTCTGTCAAAGACTGGTCTTCTTACCTAAGCAGGTAGAGGCTCAGTGCCCTTGAGACTTGGTACACGTGTAAATGTGATTGCCTCGGTGAGGTCTGGAATGTTCAGATCATGGAAATTTAAGGTCAGAAACTGTGTTCAGCAAACAGGTGCTCTCCAGTGGTTGCTTTTTTTCCTTAGGTGTCTTTTGGTTTATGGGCATTCACTACAGTGGTAACTGGTGTCAGAAACAAAAGCCTGGTTCTCGTGCCAGACATTAAGGCACACACACAGGTGCCCTCGATTTTTACGTCACTCAATGTCAGGGTGACGGGAGGTGTACCCGAGTGAACCCTCCCACCACAGTGTCCCTGCCCTTTGCAGAGGGCCTCTAGCTTCCCCGGGAACAGCTGGCACGGAGCTTCAGAGCTGCTGGAGAGACCCGGAGGATAGCTTGCAGTGGGCTTCACCGGGCTCGGAGGCATTCTCCCTCCCGCTCTGCCAACTGGGGTCCAACCAGGCTTTGGCGAAGGCAGCTGCAAAATAGGTAGCGAGGCGGCACAGAATATTCCTTGTTGTACCTGAGTTTTCACGTCCGAGAGACCACCAAGGAGCCAAGCACCGATGCCATCACACCAGGGTTTATTCGACAAGCTTAAGCTTGGGCCCAAGTATACCCGACACAGCGGAGTAGGGATTGGAGCCCGAGCTTAGTTAAGGCAGGGGTATTTATGGGTTCCTCTTACTAAAGCAGGGCGGGGGTCTCTGGAACTAAAGCAGAGTGGGGCTTCTTAGAACTAAAGTAAACTAGGGGAAAGTTCAGCCCTTGAGCACAGGGGTCTGAGATGGCTGCCGGAGCTAAGATGGCTGTACTTATGCTAAGGCTAAACCTGAGGTGGGATGGCCTTGATTTTTCTCCGCCTCCACATTCTTAAACTTCGGCCACGACGTTGTCAGGGAGGCAGTGCAGAATTGGTGAAATACAGCTGTCCCCATGGTCCGCTGGGGGGTGGGGGCGGGGGAATGCGTTCAGAGACCCGGGGAGGACCTATCCCTGTTTATACTGTTTCTTCCTATACATACATATTGATGAGAATGTTTAATCCACAAGTTGGGTGCGGTAAGAGATTCACAACAAAAGGTAACAATAACATAGAGCACTTGTGACAGTATACTGTGATAAAGGTTAGGCGAATGTGGTGGCCCTCTCTCTCAAAATACCTTCGGACACTTAGTCACCCTTCGGGTGACGTGAGATGACCCGGAGCTGCGTGAGGTCACGACGTGACGTGCAGGACGTCTGGGCGGTGGCGCAGCGCTCCACGGCTCTTGCGCACCGACCCCGCCTCAGGGTCTCGGGGTCTCTGTTGACTCCCGGTAACTGCCGGCCTAGAAAGTGAAACCACGGGTAAGGAGCGGGTTCTGTCACGCGGATTTTGGAACCTGAGGGATGTGGCTTTGGATCCTAGTTCCGACAGGGACCAGCGGTGCTTTCTTGCACGGATCCCTCGGCCTCTCGGGTGCATCATCTGGAAACGACTTGATAGCCGCACCTCCCAGGGCTGCGGGAGGTTAGCAGCGGCGGGTGTAAGGCGCCTGCGCAGTCATAGCTCAGGTGATGCCGTTGTGTTAGAGCGGGAGGCTTGTTTCAGACCCTGCGTTCCTTCATTCCCCATGTGCCAGGCACCGCCCGGGCACTTGGTTGTAAAGATGCACAAACCTCACCTCGCGTCCCCCGCCCCCCTTCCTTGCGCCAGGAGCTTGTCCGGTGACTGTCCGGTCGCCTTCCCAATGGCACAGACCGTGTTGAACTCTGTCTGCCTCTGGGTGGGACGGGTTCCAGATGGCCTCTGACTTGGGTTTTGCTGGGAATGAAAGTAAGATGGCCACGGGACATAAATAACAGATTGGTGTGGGGCTGCAGAGCTGTCAGCAGGAATGTGAAAACAAGATCTCGGTTGAGTAGCTGTGGCAAAAAATTTTGAAACATTCTTTCTCTGTTCTTAGGGTGAGGAGGAGGAGTTCTCACCCCAGATTATTGGTGTGGAAAAATCCATTCATTAGGGGGACTCTGTGCAGAGGGTCCAGCCCTCCCAAGCCACCCCAGGGTCACAGAAGGATCGGGGGTGTTTGAGTGTCACAGAGCTAGCAGGTATCGGAGCGGGAAGCCGGCCACAGAGACAGAGCCGAGGAGTGAGCTCTCAGCTCAGGGTTACCTTGAACTGGTCGCAGGCTGGGTGAGCTCGGAGCTCGACCAGAGGCGAGGGAGATGGGAGTAGCCGGGGCTTTTCTCTGAGGAGTGGAGCCCCAAAATCTCAACTCTGCCGGGCCAGGGACTGGGAGACCGCCATTTTCATTCCCGTCCTCTGGACTCTACGGAAAGCGCTCAGGGAACAAAAGCTCCCGAAAGCGAACCCGAGTGGATTACTTAGCTCAACCCCCTGGTAAGGGCGGTGCAGCTCTGCCTCAGGCAAAGACACTTGAGAATCACTACAACAGGCCCCTCCCCCAGAAGATCAAAAGAAATCCAGCCAAGACCAAGTTCACTTAACAAGGAGAGCAGCGGAACTCCAGAGGAGAAGAAAGCAAAGCACGGAATTCATGGCTTTCTCCCCATGATTCTTTAGTCTTGCAGTTAATTCAATTTTTTCTTTAAAGGGCATTTTCC
>PISX010026842.1:0-23841 GCA_004024625.1 Mellivora capensis | reverse complement strand
GAGAAAGAGAAAGAGGGTCAGGGAGGGGCAGAGGGAGAGAGAGAATCTTAAGCAGGCTCCATGCCCAGTGTGAAGCCCAACTTGGGGCTTGAGCTCACAACCCTGAGATCACGACTTGAGCTGAAATCAAGAATGGACACTTAACTCACTGAGCTACCCAGGTGCCCCGGTTCTTGTTCCTTCCATCCTTCTTTCCTTTTTTTTTTTTTTTTTTTTAAGATTTATTTATTTGTTTGGGGGAGGGGAATGGCAAAGGGAGAGGGAGAGAGGATCCCAGGAAGACTCCCTGCTAAGTGTGGAGCTAGATGTGGGGCTGAACTCAGGGCTCTGAGGTCATGACCTGAGCCAAGATCAAGAGTCAGTTACACAACCTACTGAGCTACGTAGGCATCCCTCCAGTTCCTTTCTTTAAAGTTTACCCAACATACATTTTCACAGGAATAGCAAAGAATTTAGATGGTCTTCACTCTTTAAGTAGGATGTGGAAGGAACCCAGAGAGTGTGACAGTGATGACCACATGTAGAGAACTTGCTGTATTCAGGAACACGTGTTGTGTACCGAGGCCTCAGACACATTTAATCCTTGCAAGCATCCATTGAGTAAGTACTCTTATGCTCATCCTACAGGTGAACCAGCAAGGGGTAAGTCATTTTGTCCAGCATCCAACATCTAACCAGTAGTGGAGCCAGTGTCTACCCAGGCCGTGGGACCCCAGGGGACCTGCTTTGGATCCCAGTGTACCTGCATGTCACCTGCAACCCTTGGAATTCCTCACGCCCTCTTTCCTTTCCCCCCTGAATTTTATCAGTATGCTTCCTAACCAATAGTAATGTTTGTCTTTCTTTCTTTTACATAGATCTGCTGGTTATTTTATTTTCTGACGTACAAAAACAATGCATAATTGGAGAAAAAGTCAGAAAATATAAAGAAAAAAAAAACCACTTGAAACCCTGCAGTGTAGATAGCCAAAAATTAAAGTAAGTGGCCTGAGCTATGATAGTGTTGGTGAGGTCTGATCAGGTGTCTTCATTTATTTTCTTCCACGATCACTGTCTTTAAGTGCAAAACTCTGAGTGTTGCTGGCAGTGACTTTGCTAGAGAAATGTCTGTGCCATAGAGTCGTGAGTCTATCTTCCAGAAAGGTCTTCCTCTGAAAATTTCCGCATGTTGTTTGCAAGTGTGCCTTTGTGATACAGGGTGCTCGGATGCTGCATCAGGCTGGAAAGGCCTGATTGGCCCCTGGTGTACCTTTGTGACACGGAAGCTTCTGCGGGCAAGTTCACTCAGACTGCCTGCCCAAGATGCCCAGAAGACAGCCTCTCTCTCTGCAGTTTCCAGAGGAGAGCAAAGTCTAGTCTGTCTCTGTCCTGTCCCCTACCCCTCTCCTCCCGCCTGGGAATGCTCCTCTTTCTAAATCTCTGCACGAGGCCAAGCACTGAGCAGATGAGACACTGAGATGGCATCCGAGAGTTGTGGCAAGGATGGGCAGCACAGATGATGGTGTATTCAAGACGGTGGCTGACAGTTTGATTCTTGCCGCCTCCCCTCGGTGCTGGTGAGATTGCTGCATGTGTTTGCAGAATGGCGGTGCTGGGGAATGCCGGGACATGGAAGTTAGGAGCGGGGCGGAAAGAAACACTTTACAGAAGACCAAGCATTATTGCCGCATATAAAGTGGTGGGAACATTTATATATTTTATCCAATTAAAAACAGTCATTTTGTAAGATCTTTTCATCATTTTGGGAGTGAGGAAACAAAGTCTCTGAGAGTCCCGTATCTTTATGTAATGTCACGTGGATCAAATGAGGGTCTGTTCCCAGGATTTGACTTGTTTTCACTTTGTCTTATGTTTTACAATAATGAGAGCCCTGGTCAAATAGAGACTCAGAATTCGGTTTTTAAGGGAAATGAGAGACCGCGGTGCTATGGGGCTCGGTTTGAATTCTGCAATGAAACAAAGAAATAGGATTGTATTCATTCATTCAGCAAACTTTTTGTTTTTGTTTTTGTTTTGTTTCTTTTTTTTTTGAGCAACTGACTATTTGCAGGTGCTATGTGTGGTCCTAGATACTGTGAGCAAGGTGTGTTCTCTTGCTGTTGAGCCCTCTGACTCCTGGGGGTAAAGACATAGAAACAGTACAGGACTGTGAGTGTTGTGATGGCTTTTTGATAGAGAATGAATTTCATCAATAATTACCTTTAGAATTATTAAATCAGAAAAATGAATATAACGTCTTTGCTTTTTACTGCCCAATAACCATTATTTCCTCCTTTTTCATTTAAAAAAAAACTTTATTGTGAAGAATTTTGCATTTTTGCCAACATTGTGTATCAGCCCACCCAGCCCCTCAAATCATCAACCATCTTTTATTCCTTTTCTGTATGTTTTGTTCCTACTTGTTTTCCCTTGTAGGGATGTTGAGAGTCTTGGAGCAGGGTTTCCTGAGTGGTAATGGAACCTTGTTGAACATTATTTTCCAAGTAACACCTTGTATCCATTTTACTTTGTCATTCTGGAAACAAAAAATGCATGGCGCATGCCTGTGTTTTGAGTTGTTTAGCAGAAAGACAATGAAATGGTTATTTGACTTCCGTGTTCAAGGCGGAATCCTGCTGCTCATGAAGGGTCTGCCTTTTGCTGGCTTTAGAGGATTAGAGGTTTGTTTGCCTGATGGAAAAGCGTGTGGAGTGTTCATTGCCAAAAAAACCCCAAAAAACCCAAAAAAACAAAAAAACCTCAGCACGTAGAAAAACACAGAACACCCTCCAAATAATCTTTCAAGTAAGCGAAGCTTAGCAAGAAATATAATTGCAGAGAACATTTGTATTTGTGGTTTATATTTATATGTGTGTAAAGGCAGCAATTTCAGGCTTTTAAGGAATTAAGCTGGCTGGAGAATTGGGTATGGGAAATTAACCTGCTTAATTCATTGGCTTGATTTTTGTGATGCTCGTGATCTGTGATGAGGACACTAGTCCATGCTACTGTATAATGCCTCCACAATTCATTGCTGAGAAGGAAATGATTTTTCCCATGGGGCAGGGGCTGATGCAGGTTTTTTCTGGTAGCTCTCTGAACCAGTGATGCCTAGAGGAAAAATAAGAGGTTCACATGAATAAGTTCTCATTAATAAATGCAGCCCTTTAAAAGTCTCCAGGTGTGGATGTTTTTGTATTTGTTGCTAGGAGTTCCCCTGAAAATGCTTTTTCCCCCACTTATCTTTTCCAGCCAAGGCATTGGAAACTGTGATGTATGAGTGATTTTAGCCCTAGAATGTGGAGAAAAGCTCGTTGTTTGCATAGGATTATACTGCTAACATGTGGGAATGTGCTTTGCAAACTCATTTCCGTTCTTGAACATCTCCCAGCAGAGTAACAGGTGATGTTGACCCTCTTCTACCCTGAGTCCGCAGTCTTCCCTGGGCCAGTGCTTGGTGAGCTGCAGCTAGAGCTCATCTTCTTTCCTTCATTTGTATCACTGCCTGGAGGGGAGCCTGGCACATTGTAGGCATTTGGCCATTGTTGGAATGGGCGAGTAGAAGTGTCGAGATCAGCTTTTTCCAGGGTGTGCTTTATACAGCGTTAGTATTATGAGATCTTTGGAAAATAATTTTAAGGACAAATAAGTTGGGAATGGGAATTAGGTTTGAATAAATGGGAATAAGGTTTGAATATGTTTTTGTGGCAAAGAAATCGTTTTACCTTTGTTTAATCCAGTGTGTAAAATCATATGAGGTGGTGCCTTGCTATCACAGCGCATCTGTTAGTGTCCTGCAGAATTACTGTTATGTGTAAGAGCCTTTGGGAGATAGAGCTACAGATGAATAGATTTCCTAGAGGATTTGACATTTACCAGTGAAGACCACCAAATAAAAAATCAAGCTCAGACCTTGGCCTCCTACTTTTGTCTGCTATTAGTTCCTTTACTTCTAGTTTTGGAAACCTCAACTCTCATCTCTCCCCTGATGATTCGGACTTTACATTTTCTATTGTTACTTATTTCCTGGATTCATCTTCTATTGGTGCCTTAAAACAAACTTTTTCTCGGGGCGCCTGGGTGGCTCAGTGGGGTGAACATCCAGCTCTTTATTTTGGCTCAGGTCATGATCTCAGGGTCATGGGATCAAGCCCCGCATTGGGCTCCGTGAGCCTGTTGGAGATTCTCCCCCACCCCGTCCCCTTTGAGCTCTCCTTCTTCCTCTCAGATAAGTAAATAAATGAGTAAATAAACTCTTTGAAAACAAAACAAAACAAAACAAAACAAAACAAACTTTTTCCTGTAAGAATAATACATGTTCAACTTGGATAATGAAAAAAATATAGATATGTAAAACATACTGTTCTGACAATCTTTCGATCGCACTCTAAGAGATAATATATTTGTATGTGGCTGTGTGTGTTCTATGGAGCCAGACTGCCTGGCTTCCAAGCCCGGCTCTTTTACTAACTTGCTGTGTAACTTGGGGCAAGTTGTTTAGCCTCCTGTCTCAATGCCCTCATCTCTAATTTGGGGACAGTGAGAATGCCCATATAATGGGGTTATGAGGAATAAATACATTAATATTTATAAAATGCTTGGAGCAGTACCTGGCACATATAATTTATATGAGAGGTAAATTAGAGAAAACTGTTCATGCAGGCATCCGTGTGTCCACACAATAGTGCCCACCACAGGTTACTGATGCAGTACACCACTGTGGGGTATTCAGGTTGTTAGGTATTTCAGTGATGAACAGCTCTGTCGTGAACACCCGTCCCTCGGATTTTCTGAATAGCCATCCTTATTTCCTGAGATTAATTCCTTAAACTGGAACTACTGAATCAGTAGATGTGCATGTTTGTAAAAGTTTGGTACAGACTTTCTGCAGAATTTAGTAAGAAATTTAATCAGTACTGATCACAGCCATGCTTGAGAATGATGTCTTTTTTTCATTTTTGTCAATGTGGAGGGTTAAACATTTTCTCTGCTTAACAGTCCTGGGGCGGGGGCAGTCTGTGTTAGACTGGCTCAGTCAGTAGAATGTGTGATTGTTGACCTTGGGGTTGTGGGTTCAAGCTCCACATTGGGCATAGAGATTATTTAAAAAACAACAACAACAACTTTGAATTTAAAAACAGTACTAATGGAGTTAATTTCTGCTGTATGTGTTTCCCCTTTGGTTGTTGCTCTTTATAGTTTGAAAGAAAAAAAATAGGCAATAGATAGTTTTTTCTTTGGTTTTTGGGAGAACCAAATACAGACCCTTCCTGTATATAAGGATTTTAATCCCTTATCATTTATTGTAAATATCCCCTGGATCCTTTCCCTCCTTTTCCCTGAAGCTCTTTTTCCTGTTTCTTCCATTTGCTTTATTCTTTCACCTGAATTTAGACTTTTATAGCTCTTTTGCTTTGTAGTTCTAGTATAAAGTAAGTGAACATTTGCGAAATACCATAGTTAAAACTATCCATAATATCTTAAAAAAAAGGCACACAGTATGGTACATTTGTTGAAGAAGGGAATAGGACAATTTTGAAATGAAATTTGTCTATAGAGGAAATATCTATGAATTTCCTGTTTTGTCCTAGAACTGAATGACGAGTTTGCAGTTTTTAAAAGTAATATCTCAGGGGCACCTGGGTGGCTCAGTTGGTTAAGCCGCTGCCTTTGGCTCAGGTCATGATCCCAGCGTCCTGGGATCGAGTCCCACATCGGGCTCCTTGCTCAGTGGGGAGCCTGCTTCTCTCTGCCTCTGTCTGACCCTCTGCCTGCTTGTGCTCTCTCTCTCCCTGGCAAATAAATAAATACATAAAATCTTTAAAAGTAATATTTCATTCATGGTTCACGCTTTTGTGATGTTGACCAGTACTTTATAAGTCTCTACCATTTTTTAAAAAAATTATTTACTTACTTGAAAGAGACAGCATGAGACAGAGTGAGCGTGAGTGTGGGAGGAGGTGGGTAGAGGGCAGAGAGAAAGAATCTCAAGCTGACTCCCAGCTGAGTGTGGAGCCCAATGCAGGACTCACTCCCATGACACTGATATCATGACCTGAGCCAAAATCAAGAGTTGGCCACTTAACCCACTGAGCTACCCATGTGCCCTGAGTCTCTAAAATTTTATTTGCTAAATGAGTTACAGGGCATGTGAGACTTATAATATTAAGTGATTGTTTTATATAGACCTTCTGAGCTAGATAGTTGAATCTTTTTGTCCACCTGTTTAGTTTAAAATAAGATTTTTTTTTTTAATATGTCTGTTAATAACGAACTTGAAGTTTTTGTTTTTCCCTCTATTGGATAAGAATGGAGTGGAGAGATTTCTTTCAAAGACTGATCTTTAAGCACATTTCCTGGATATAGACCTTAAGACCTTTATTTTATAATAATGGAAGTAAAATATTTGATGCATCGAATCTTCTCATGCATATAACCTCGTTTTCTACTCCATTTATTTGATAATTGTTTCATCATTTCAAATTCAATTTGTAATAGCAGTGAACACTCTTTAATATTTTTCTAATAAGGATTAGTTGGAGAGGTTAATATGGTCAGAAATTTAAAGAAGCTCAGAGTCATCTTAATGAGTGTCAGGTAATTAACCTACATGAATAGATTAAAGAAATCAAGCAGGCACGCTGATGGGTTTTCCTTTCAAGCTCAGATTTAGAACATCATCTGTGCAGTGGTTAGGTCTTACACATTAGATGGTGATTGCTATATTGTTTTTTAATATATAAAAAACTTAATAGTGAAACATTATTAGAATTCCTCATCAGATTTGATTAATTGAAGAACGATTATGATATGTGATATGAATTTTGAATTCTTACGTGTGAATGATATTTTTTTAATAAATAGTCTTCTCCAAATGAATACCTTTTATAAACCAGGAATCAGTGCTTTAATATAAAGAACTCCTCTTACAAGAAAAAAATCATAATGTGAAACTTAAGCCGTTCATGAACTGCTTAATTTAGGTCTAAGAAACTTCGTGAAAATGATTGTCACTATTATCCTTGGGATGCTGAAATTATTCGAACAGATAACATTTATCTTCTTCTTAAGGAATTCTAGAAATTTATGGACATGTGTCCTTTGTTTAGTTAATTAAAATTGAGTTGATGTAACTGTCTTTCTGGCCCTACTGGAGGTGGTGTGAGGTTACCCTTTTTCTCTTCTCTTCTTCTTCTTCTTCTTTTTTTTTTTTTTTTTTTGATGAATTATGCCAATTCTAGGTCAGGGAGAGTCTAAAACTAGAGATCATTGGTTTTGATCCCTTCATTGGGGGGAGGTATTTCTGGTCTTGGGTAAACAGCACCACCTTGGTACAAAATCTGGATTTGTGTTTCAGCTCTGCCACTTGTCATTCACTCCTTCAGCCTTACCATTCTGTTTTGTGCAGCGGGAACACAGATTTCTTCATGTGGACAGAATAAATGAGATCTTGCTCATGAAAATATTTTGTAAATCTAAATAATGCAAATATCAGGTGTTTCATTTTTAACTTCTTTAGGGGAAACTTGGATATGTCCCCTTCAAAATAAATGAATTCATTTCATTTTGACTTAGTTTTCAGTCTTCTATTCTCTTTCTATAAACCCTGCCCAAGAATTTCCTTAAATAGTAGTACAAAGAAACTATGAAAATCTGGTAATGAGTTCAAGGGAAGGTAGAATGTTAGAATTAGTTTTATATACACTCTTCCTAATCTGTGAATAGTAAAACATCAATTTTGAATTCTTATGTGTGAATGATATTTTTTTAATAAATAGTCAGAACATGGGATTTAATCTCCACTTTTTGACCTGGTTGTTTCTCATTGTCACAAACTATATGGACAGTTGTCATCACTATACAGCCAACTATTGAAAAGGGAGGCCAAATTAGATCAATCCATTTTGGGCTCTTGTGTGAACAGCTCTGGGCTGATAGTTGGTGAGATAAATACTAAAAAAGATACACAGAAACCTTTCAACTTTTTAGTCTGGTCAGAAGATGGCATATCTCATGAAAGTCAGAAGTAGATAAAGTGTCTCAACCACACTCATTTGGTCATTTGGAAATTATAAAATACATTGTTTCCCCAGCTCTATTGAGGATGGCAAGGAACTGTCTTTATACCTCTTTCTATGGCCATGTTGACCAACACTGTTGTTTGCTCTTAGCAGATGCTCAGTAAATACTTCGAATCAAGCTGTATAACCTAGATAATTACGAATCTCTCTCTACTATCAGAATAACAGTTAACAGGACAGGTATTACTGATGTTAGGTTAATAGCATCCCCCGAAACGCTAGGGAAAACACATTTAGCTCTCTAAATTATATGGCTGTGTGCTCACTGATTTATCTTTTAAAGTGGTCAATAGAGAGCCTTATTGCTCAGCACAGGAATGAGGAAGTGCAGCTGCAAACGTCCTTAAATCAGAAAAGCTGAAAATACTGAATCCTTATCACATAACCTGAGGCACCTAAGTTAATTTTCTTTTATGCCTTTATAACTCCTATTTTATTAAATTTGCTGTCTGTCAACCTCTTTGAGAGTTTTCTTGATTTTTCTGGATCTGACTTCCTAATGACACATTTTGTTTTAGAAAGACAGTATTTTAGCTGTGGTTGAAGTAATTTGAAGGGCGTGATTAATTCACCAGTATTACTTGAGGAATCTTCCTAAAAAGTATTTCAGTGGTTACTGTTTGTTAATTTCTCTGCTGGGGCGAATTAAGTAGCGATAAGTAATCTGCCAAGTCCGTATGAGCTGTTTCAATCCCTGAGGACCCCTGAGGGACAGATGACGAGAACACTGAACATTTACCCTCGCAACTTCAGTGGCTTTCCTTAAATCAGGCCTTAAGATATTTGTCACTGTCCTAATCACGATCTGTTCACAAAAGCGTAGAACCTTCAAATGCCCGTTCAGTACGTCATGCTAACTTTGCTTTATAAGCGACACTGACTCACTTCTCGCACCACAGCTTGTGGCTAATTCCAAAGGGCACTGGGCACAAAAAGAATGTGAAGCATGCGGTGCAGATCCAACAGGAGGGCTGGGAAAACATTTCAGCCTTCGGGCTGCACTGCGTGTTGGCGCGGAAGCTTTTTCTTCACTTTCTGTCTTCGTTTCCCCCTTTAGAATATGGTGGGTGACTCAGCTTTCTGGGGTAGTTCACCTGGGCCCAGGCTGGCGTTCAGTCAGCCTTCTCCTGGGTAAATCCTCGTGTGATTTCCTTTCCCCTGATCATCTACTCCTGGCACAGAGTAGGTACTGTTTGCTGGATGAGTAATAAATATTTATTGAAGAGCGTTTGGTTATTCCCATTTACACTTAGCAGCCCCGGAGGAGGCTGAGATGACTGCATTTATCACGACTGACCTCCTTTTCTAATCTCTGAATATTAACAGTGTTCAGAGAGAATATTTGTTTCACAGGAAACGGTCTACTCTTTGTGCCTTTGACCTTCTGAGTGCTTTTCCTCACCACTGAGAGTTGGACAAGGGCAATGCTTTTTTACAAAAGGGGTGGAGGTCATTTTGATATCTTGTATTTAAGTATTAATATTCTTTAGATTTCATTCTGGAATTCTCCATATCAGAAAAAAAAGTTTTAATATTAGCTCAGGAAGAAAATATAGTCTGTGCGGTGGTGAGGGGCCCTAGCGCCAAAGCTAAGCTTCTTTAAAATGAAATTTTCCCTTTAAAAGCTGCTTAACCTCCAGTCTTTCCAATAGATACATTTAAAGCTGAAATGTTAATCTGCTCCTGAAACTCATATGCTTTAAACTGCTTCCTTTAAACAGCCTTTAAACGGGCTCAGAAACTTAAAACATTTATTTCATATATTTAAAATAATGTTTGATTAAAGTGATACACATATGCAAGTCATTGCAGATGTTTGGGGAGGAGAGAAATTTCACTTCTTGCTGATCTCTTACTCAAGCGGTACCTGGAGGTCATCTCTGTAGTTGGGGGCAGTCAAGCCAAACCTTTCTCTTCTGAGTGATACATTTCCTAGGGAGGCGTTTCTTTTTGTATCTTCTTTGCTCATCGAGCAGGAACGGGTTAGTGGTTGGAGCACCTGGGTGGCTCACTCGCTTGAGGGACCAACTCTTGATTTCTGCTCATGTCATGGTCTCAGGGTTGTGAGATGGAGCCCTGTGTAGGGCTCTAATCTCAGCACGGGTCTGCTTGTCCTTCTCCCTCTGCTCTTCCCCCACTTATGCTCCCTCCCTCCCTCTCACTCAAATAAATAAATAAAGAATCTTTAAAGCAATAACGTATTAATGGTTAACCGTGAAGCTGTGGCTGTCTCAATCCTGACCGCATATTAGAATCACCTAAACATTGTTCCCAGTGATTGGTTGGGGCTGGGGCTCAGGGTTTGGCCACATTTGAAAGCTTCCAAGGTAGGTGTTTCTAGCTGCACCCAGTGTGCAGGATGGCCGTGGAGCGAGCTGGAGATGAGTAACGATGTAGGTTTTCACGTATCACTCATTTTGTGGTGAACTAACACTTTTGGTTCCATGTTCATGTGGTAAATTTTTTTTTAAAGATTTATTAGAGCGCACATGAGTGCCTGTGTGCAAGAGCCAAGCGGGGAGGGGGAGAGAGAATCCCAGGCAGACTTCGAGAGCATGGAGCCCAGCATGGGGCTCGATCCCACAACCCCAAGACCACAACTCAGGGGGAAACCAAGAGTCCACACTTAACCAGCTGCTCCACCGAAGAGCCCCTGTGTCGATGTTTTGATTCTAATCTCAAACCTTAATGTAAGAAGCACTCGGGGTGGTAGAACTTGGCTAAAAATGCCAGTCCTTGGGGCCAGTGCACAAACTCCGTGAAGTGAGGGGCTCAGCATGCCGTCCAGTGATTTTGATAGAGTTGGTGAACGTCTGTGTTTCTTCCATAAATGGGATATTCGTGACCTTTTCCAGCGTAACCAAGCACTCCAAATCACATTAACATATTTACATCATTCTATTTCATGGTCTGTGGGTCAGGATTTTGCCATCGTTCGGCTATAGGACAGTGGTACTGTTCCCTGAAGTGTCACCTGGGGTCACTTGGTGATATTCCGCTGCTGGCTGGTCTGAGGGCTTAATCCACGTGGCTGGCACCCAGGCATACGTCACTGAAAGGCTGGGCTCAGCGGGGCCCCTGCAGGTACTCCCTGGGCTCTCTTGACAAAGCCTCTTGGCCATGGATTTGTACTTTCAAGGTGACTCGGGGCTCCTAGTGTTTCAAGAGAGCCAGGCAGGAGCTTTGGTGTTTCTGATGACCTACTGTCATTTCTGCCACAGTCCCTGGGGTCAAGAGAGTCTGTAAGAAGGCCTAGATTTAAGGAGAGGGGAATTAGACTCCTTCAGCAGGAGGAGGAGCAAGGAGCTTGCAGCCATCTGGACCAGCCCCACACTTACTGCTTTGAGCCTATCACAAACTTCCCGAGTTACTGATTCATCATTACTGGTTACAGTCTTACTACAGGGGCTTAATTAATATCTTTCATCTGGTTACTTTCAGCAATTTCTAAAAGTTATCTCTACCTCTCGATCAGTGTTCTTTGATTCATTGTGTACATGGCACAACTAATCTTTTTGAAGCCTGATGCTCATCGTGGAACACCCTTTCCTCAGGTGTAAATAGGTCTCCACACCTATTAGTGTAAGGACTGTGGCAGGAAGTGTTGGTGTGGTGGTTTACATCAACATAGCTTGGAGTGAGCCTTTCTGAGTTCAAGTCCTGCTTCTGGCATTTACTTCCTCTGTGCCTTTGGGCTGTGTACCGTAGCTGCCCCTTACTGTTACAGTTTCCCTCTCACAGGTGAAACAACTAGCCCAGTGCGTTGTGAGAATTCAGAAGTAATGTATGTAATGCTCTAAAATGTGTTGGGATAAAATGGTTTTCGTTGTTGTTGCTGTTAACATTTTTATGGCAAGGCCTTCAAGGCCGGCCATGCTCTGTTGCACCTTACGTTTCCACCCTCATTTCCTAGGACTGCTCCTAGGAAGGCCACGCCATGGCCTCATTCAGCTCTCTCCTGGGCCGTCTGCCTGTCTTTGTGTCTTTTCCATCTTGACTGCTGCTCACGCTGTCATCTGTCAGTGAAAGGCTGATTTCTCTCCCCCTCTTTTTAGAAAGTGGTGTTACTCCAGGGCTTTAGAAGGTTGCCAGTCAGTGGAAACCGGAATTTTGTACTTCATTCCATGACCCAAACATGGCTCTGTTCGGTCCCTCTGATTCTCGTGTATGCTCAGGGCAGTGCTACTTCCTGCCCTCCTTAACTTCTGCCTTTGGCTTTGCCACAGAGGATAGCACAGTGCTCTGCCTGACCTGTTGGTGTTTAAAATTAGGCATGGCGTCAGGAAGGTTTGGGTTTTCTGCAGTAACAGACAGTCTGAAAACCTCCTCGGCGTAGAGCGCCTTGTGTCTCGGTCATGCCGCCAGCCCCCCGTGGGTCATAGAGATCTGCTCGTGTTATCATCCGGGGGCCCCAGCTGCCGGAGGCTTCATCTCACAGCGTTTCCATGATGACAGAAAGTCAAGGGAAGGGTAAATCCATGCACTGGCTCTTAAATGCCCACATTTCTCTAGCCAGTTACACGGTCAATCCCAAGTTCAGGTGGGCGGCAAAGTGTGATTCTACCATGTTCTCCGAACAGGGGAATCCGCAGCTTGTCAGCAAGCTCCATGGCTACGGCAGGTGGATCCTGGCCACCTGAGCTCCTCCTGTAAGGTGCCGCCAGGTGGGTAGGAGCGACTGGTCCGAACGCCTCCCCTGTGTGCACCCGCTCAGGGGAGAGTGTTCAGTTTGGGGAGGCCATAGGCAGGCCTTCAACTCTCTTTCAGATGCTGTTCCAAAGAAAAAAACAAAAAATCATGTAATAGCGGTTATACTGTGTTTATTGTTTTCCTTAGAAATATTAAAGCCTGGGGGCACCTGGGTGGCTCAGTGGGTTAAAGCCTCTGCCTTCGGCTCAGGTCACGATCCCAGGGTCCTGGGATAGAGCCCCTCATCGGGCTCTCTGCTCAGCAGGGAGCCTGCTTCCTCCTCTCTCTCTGCCTGCCTCTCTGCCTACTTGTGATCTTTGTCAAATAAATAAATAAATAAAATCTTAAAAAAATCTTTAGAAATATTAAAGCCTCAGACATTCTTTTTCATACATTTCTCTTAAAAAAAAACCAAGAGACTTTTCTTTCCCCTTAGAGGACTGCGGAGGACACTGACTCCATCTTTGGTCTTCCACCCAGGGACCTCCCGCAGGGCTGTGCCCTCCAGGCTCTGAGGAGGCTGAATGTGTGCTTGGACCAGAATGTGGGAAGGCTGGTTCTGATCTCTAACGGGGCACACACAAGGCTCCATGTCAGATAACGAGTAGAGATGACTGTGGATGGAAGGCTCTACTTTCCAAAACCTTAGACATGGCTGGTTCACTGAAGGCCCCCACTTCAGATAATCAGTAGAGATCCTCTGGTATACAGATGGCGCCACTTTAGATGGCTTCCCGTTGACCTTAGCACAAAGCCTGTCGCCCTGTAAAAGCTGTGCGTTAAGGTCCAGACTTGGAGAGTGGGGGTGGGGAATGGCTGGGTACGGCCTGAAGTTACCCCTGAGTAAGGTTCAGGCTGTGGTGGGGTGCTTCGTTTGGGGTCTCTAAGTGCTTTCTGAGTCTGGACCCCCTTCACCCTCCAATACCCCTGCCCTTTGATTCTAACCTAAAAACCGGTTAGCAAGACACAGGAGCTAACTTTAGTATGCTAGAACTACCACCAGGTGACCATCAGACAGACTCCTGGGTGGAACCACTTAGTTTTTGGGGGGGGGTTCCTAAATTGAGCATGTTTAGTAATTGGGAAGTGATAATGATCTTAGTGAGTTGGAGAGCTAGTCCATAAACATAATGCTCGGTAGCTCAAATTTAAGGTAGGAACTGAAAGGAAGCTATAGAAGATGCTGGTGACCACATACATGGAACATTGCATTTGCTAAATGCAACAACTGGAAGGTTTTTGTATCTGTAATGTCCTCCTTATGAGGGTCCACCATTGAACTTTGCTTTAAGGAGCTCTAAGAAATACAGACTCCAGAGAAGCCCATAGAGGTTAGGGAATAACTGTAGAGATAAGGATAGCGCATAGGGGAACTAGGGTCTTAAACTGACTGGTTGACTCCATCAGCCACGTGGGGCCCCGGTTAACATTTTAAGTTAGCAACATTCTCAAAAGGACCAAGAATCATGGCTTGTGTATCTCTTGTCATCTGTGAAGGGTCTGGAAAAGTAGGCTAAAAGAGGACAGAAAATTATAAAATGAATAAAATAACATAGTGGCGGCAAGGGCTTTGAGAACCAAAGGAAGGAAGGATGCAGGAGTGGCTGTACCTGGGAGCGTTCAGCTTTTGGGAATCCCCAGGGAACTGAAGGGAAGGATGTCGTCTCCCATTTCTGAGAGGGGAATTAACTCTTCATTGCTCAGTGTTCTGTTCCTTAGAAGTTGTAGGGTAGCTGAATTCAATGACAGAAGGATTGATTACTGTGAACTGTGACCTAGTAATGTAAACTTTCATAATGGGAAAGCCATGGTGTTTTTTTTTTTTTTTGGTTTTTTTTTGTTTTTTTTTTTAAGACTTGGGCCCCTTTGACCACTGGGACATGTTGTAATCCTCTGTGTAGAAAGATGCACCTGTGTGTGCCATGCTATGCTTCATTTCGAGGGCTTAAAGGGTCTCTCCATTTAGAATCCTGGCAGAACAGGCAAGGGGAAGATTGTAAACTGGTCTGTATCCCCAGCAGTCGGCTGCTTCTTAAGTATCTGGTGATAAAGAATGGTTGTGTTGGTGGTTGTAGACAGGCAATAGGGGGAATTTGTTTGTTTTTAATTTTAGGCATTTTAAACAACTCATGCTTGTGTATTTTAAAAATATTTGCTTTAACGCAACACTAAATATTGTAGAGGGCAAGGACAGTTTACAGTAAAGCACATTTGCTTGGGGAAAGGTTTCCATGGCTCTCCTCTAGCTGTTCTATGTTTATAGCCTCCAGAACTTTCACTCTGGCTTTGTTCCCAGGAAGGAAAGCTCTGCCCTTTCCCATTCTTCTACCCTTAGTGTGTGTGGGCGGCTGTGCATCTCCTGTGAGAGTGCACTGGGAGTAAAGCTGAGCAGAATGCTCCTTGGCTCCCAGAATCTCAAGCCCAATGGATGGAATTGTTCTGAGTTGGCTGGGTCTTACTTTCTCATGGTTATGCCTGGAAGGAGGTGTGTTTTTGGTGTCATGTGTCCTGAAAGCATAAACTCTTCATTAGCACAAATAAATCAGTCGGTTGGCTCTGTAGATTTCGGGAGTCCTGGAACATTTGTGAAGCATTGCATAAGGATGACACTTACCGGGGAAATACTCCGATTATGATTCCCTGACTGGAACATTATCCACTCAGTACTCCCCGTGTTGCCCCTGACACCCCTCACTCCCATGCACAACACATGTTTGCATGATGGCGATGACATTGAGGGTGAAAGGATTTCAATCTCTAATTGACACTTCTCAGAATAATACAGTGGTTGGGGCGCCTGGGTGGCTCAGTGGGTTAAAGCCTCTGCCTTCGGCTTGGGTCATGATCCCAGGGTCCTGGGATCGAGTCCCGAATCGGGCTCTCTGCTCAGCGGGGAGCCTGCTTCCTCCTCTCTCTCTCTGCCTGCCTCTCTGCCTACTTGTAATCTCTGTCAAATAAATAAATAAAATCTTTTAAAAAAAGAATAATACAGTGGTTATCATGTGTTATGTTGTGGATGAAGGGGATGTTTGAAACATTTAAAATAAAAGTACGAGACTGTGTACCTCAATCTGACATTGTTTCCCTGTATTGTAAATAATTCTAGTTAGGATGGAATAATGGTTCCAGTAATACCTTGCTATATTGTTCTGGAGTTACACTTCCTTTAAGATAAACCGGTTAAAAGTTACAATTTATACTTCTGTTTCTAAAGTTAAACTTGAACGATTTTTGTTTGCTTGTTTTTGGTTTATTTTTTTAGAGAGAGTGGAAGAGTGCACTTGCATGGGGGAGGGGTCGGTGGGGCAGAGGCAGAGAAAGTCCCAAGCAGGCTCCATTCCCAGTGTGGAGCCCGACTCAGGGCTCAGTCTCAGGACCCTGAGATCATGACCTGAGCCAAAATCAAGAGTTGGATGTAAAATGGACTGAGCCACCCAAGTGCCCCTAAATGATGGTTTTAAGGTGTTTTCTTCTCTAATAGGCTTTTGTATCTATTTAGAAAATTTTGATTTTGAAAATTGTCTGAAAGTATCAAGGTAAAAAGCATCATGTATCCAACATCAACCTTTTTTAGTCCTGCAAAAACATTTCGCTGAGTGTTTTGAAGTTGGAAAATGGCATCTAGAAAGAATTAAAGTGCCATATTACTAAAAGATGATAAAATCAGGGTGTTCGTATTTGCAGCGTGAAACGGAAAGAAACCATGTAAGTAGTTTATCAGCATATTTCTGGCTTCTTGTGCCCTTGTCCTTTACAAAATCACTTTGAATGTTACTCCACTCCACAACAGGCTGTTTTTCTGGGGAGGAGAAACCCTGGTTTCCGCACCTCTGAGTGTTTTGAGGACAAGACATGGCTCGTTAGTCCCATCGGTGTTACGGCAGCCCAACAGTTTTGAGTATTTATTTGCATGGCAGTATTGCTATCCTATAAAACTTAATTGATAAATACTTGAGAATTTGCTGTAAGATTTTTGAAGACCTCAATGATATTTTACAGTTGAGATCCAAATGGCTGTTCCAACGTTGCATTTTCCGGCAATGTTGGAAACTTCCCTGGTGCCATCCTTCCAGCCGCAGAGGGTAGAGCAGCACCGTGGAGGCAGAGTAATTCTGCAAGCAGAGTAGGGAGGTCTTGAGCAAGGGCTGCCTTGCCCATACTTTGATGTTTTGTAAACACAAAACAAAATTTTTATTCTGGCTTCTGACCTGTTAGGGGGTTGATTAGCTCTGCAACAGCCCAGATGCATCCAAGATTAAAGGAAATGGGCTGGGGAGACTTTACTCCTGGGGCCAGGTGAGAAGTAGCTGGTGTCATTCTGAATGTGCTCCCGATGAAGAAATCCTTGTAGCCCTCTTAGGGTACCCATTTAGAAGCATCCTATTAAAATTTGCTACATAGTTAAAGCTGACATTTTGAACCCTGTCTGAGAAAGTGGGAAACCCTTGTCATGAATAATGCTATGTAGAGCAGTAGATTAGGACTTATACCTTTTATCTTGCTTTCAATTCTAATGTGGCATTCCATTCTCTGTCACTTTAGTTAAAATGTTACTTGGGAAGGCAGAGGTCATTTGGAGATTGTGTTGTGGCATGTAAATAAAACTAATAGTCTTTGTTTTAAAGTTGTACTGCTTCTCGCCCCCATTCTAAGGTAGAGACTGTAAGGACTTTTCTCTGAACAGGATTATAATATGTAGCCTATAAATCAAAAGTAACATGAGGAAAACATTGGAGCAGTCAGATTTTTAAGGTTCTTAATAGAGTTACAGACAGATTAAATTGGAAAAAGTCTGCAGTCGTTTTAAAATATGCTGATCTGCTTATTTTAATTTCATCTGCATGTATCACGTGTAAAAAGCTTTGCAATACAAGGAACAGGTAACTATATAAATGCAAGCTTACAATGAATTGAATGAGTTTGTTTCTTTCAAGCCTATTACCCCCCCCTTTTTTTTAAGAGTTTATTTATTTATTTGACAGAGATCACAAGTAAGCAGAAAGGCAGGCAGAGAGAGAGGAGGAAGCAGGCTCCCTGCTGAGCAGAGAGCCCGATGCAGGGCTCGATCCCAGAACCCCGAGATCATGACCTGAGCCGAAGGCAGAAGCTTTAACCCACTGAGCCTCCCAGGCGCCCCAAGCCTATTACCTCTTAAACCAGGAGTCTCAGACTCTAATCACTGCAGGGGCTGGACATGTAGAGAAATAAACATGTGCTATTACATTTTCAGCAATGAGATTCTACGAACATATGTGCTATTTCTGATTCTTGAAAGAGGACATCTTCTTGTTTTATCTTTTTCTCATATATAGGGGTGCAGGTAGGGAAATGCACACTATTTTGTAGCTGCCCCTGTTCATCTTTGGTTGTTTGTTGCCGTAGGTGGAATACAGGCAGTCTCTGGCCAGATTTTTGCTTTGACAAGAGAAGAAAACCTGAATTCTTTTGCAGTCTTCCCCGTTTTTAAACAAGAACAGGAACAAACTCTATAGCTCAAACAGCATAGTTCTCCATGTTGGCTTAGCCTGTGTGTCCCCGTTTATGGTTCCTGGCGAATTATTGGCTGTCTTTTCTTTCCAGTTATGTCTCATTTAAAGCAAAAATTAGAAAGTTTATTCACACAATTTACAAATGCATTTCTTCAATCTTAGCTTTTCATAGAGTGGTTTGCATTGTCAACAAAAATTCATAAATTCTAAAAGTTAACTTTATGTTCCCTTTTTGTTACTTGATATAATTTTGAATATTTAAATTTTATTTGAAACTAATTGAAGTAAGGCATTTAAAACTATGTAATCCAAAGTTTTTAAATAAATATCACCAATTTCATGCCTAGCCTTTCTTACCTATTAGTAGCAGCCACTTTCAACTTCTTTAAATATTTCTTCTCATTTCTTAGCAAGATGCTTGAGTGAATTTCTTGATTTAAAAATTTAAGATATTTTCAGTTGATCTATTTGTAGATAATGATTTAATTGTTTTTCATTTCTTTCTTTCATCTATTCATATCTATAACTACCCTGTTCTGCCTGCTTCATTAGTTAACATTTTGGTGAGATCAGTATTCAGTTTGTTTTTTTAAAAAGATTTATTTATTTATTGACGGAGAGAGACACAGCGAGAGAGGGAGCACAAGCAGGAGAAATGGGAGAGGGAGAAGCAGGCTTCCTGCTGAGCAGGGAGCCCCATGCAGGGCTAGATCCCAGGACCCTGGGATCATGACCTGAGCTGAAGGCAGATGCTTAATGGTTGAGACACCCAGGTGCACCCCGTATTTTTTTTTTAATTGAAGTATAGTTAAGACACAAAGTTATATTAATTTCAGATGTACAATATGATGATTGGAAAATTCTATGTATTTTGCTCTGCCCAGTGCTAGTGTAGCTAACATCTGTCACCATCTATCACTGTTACAGTACTATTGACTGTATTCCCTACTCTGTCCCTTTATCCCTGTGACTCACTCATTCCATAACTGGAAGCCTGTATTTCCTACTTGCCTTCACCCATTTTGCCCATCCACCCACCCCCACCTCTCTAGTAACCATCAGTTTGTTCTCTGTATTTATGGGTCTGTTTCTCCTTTTTGTTTGTTCACTTGTCTTGCTTTAAGATCCCACATATAAGTGAAATCATATGGTATTTGTATTTCTCAGTATAACTTCTTTCACTTAGTCTAATACCCTCTAAGTCCATCCATATTGTTGCAAAAGGCAAGATCTTATGCTTTTTTATGGCTGAGTAAATTGTGTGTGTGTGTGTGTGCATGCATGCGTACATGTGCATGCCTGTGAGGGAGATCTATGCCACATCTTTTTTTTTTTTTTAAGATTATTTATTTATTTATTTGACAGACAGAGATCACAAGTAGGCAGAGAGGCAGGCAGAGAGAGAGGAAGGGAAACAGGCTCCCCGCTGAGCAGAGAGCCCGATCCCAGGACCCTGGATCACGACCTAGGCCGAAGGCAGAGGCTTTAACGCACTGAGCCACCCAGGCGCCCTCTATGCCACATTTTTAGCCATTATCTCTTGGTAGACACTTGGGCTGCCTCCATGTCTTGGCTATTACAAATAGTGCTGCAGTAAAAATAAGGGTGCATGTATCTTTTCAATTAGTGTTTTATTTTCTTTTGGTTAATAACCAGTAGCGCAATTACTAGATCATATGGTATTTCTATTTTTAATTTTTTGAGGAACCTCTATACTGTTTTCCCACAGTGGCTGTACAGTTTACATTCCCATCAACAGTGCATGAGAATCATTCTCTTTATCCTCACCAATAGGGTTTCTTTTGTTGTTGTTTTGTTTTCTGGCTATTCTGATAGGTGTGAGAGGTTCTCATTGTGGGTTTACATTTCCTTAATTAGTGATGTTGAGCATATTTTCAGGTACCTGTTTGCCATCTGTGTCATCTTTGGGAGAAATGTCTGTTCGGGTCCCCTGCCCATTTTAGTTTCCTGCCCATTTTTATTTTTTATTTTTTTTAAAAGATTTTATTTGACAGAGCAGGAGAGTGAGAGAAAGTACAATTAGAAGGAGCAACAGAGGGAGAAGCAGGCTCCCCACTGAGCAAGGAGTCCAATGGGGGGACTCCATCCCAGGACCCTGAGATCATGACCTGAGTTGAAGGCAGACACTTAGCCAACTGAGCCATCAGACGCCCCACCTGCCCATTTTAAATAACATTGTTTGACTTACTTCACTCAGCATAATCTCTGAGTGAAATAAGTCAAGCAGAGAGAGTCAGTTATCATATGGTTTCACTTATTTGTGGAGCATAACAAATAACACGGAGGACATGGGGAGATGGAGAGGAGAAGGGAGTTGAGGGAAATTGGGGGGGAGATGAACCATGAGAGACTATGGACTCTGAAAAACAACCTGAGGGGTTTTGAAGGGGCGGGGGGTGGGAGGTTGGGGGAGCCTGGTGGTGGGTTTTAGGGAGGGCACGCATTGCATGGAGCACTGGGTGTGGTGCAAAAACTATGAATTCTGTTACGCTGAAAAGAAATAAAAATAAATAACATTGTTTGGGGGTGCCTGGCTGCCTCATTGGTAGAACATATGTCTCTCGATCTTGGGGTTGTGAGTTTGAGCCCCATGTTGGATATGGAGATTACTTAAATAAAATCTTTAAAAAATCACATTGCTTCTTTGGTGTTGAGTTTTAGTAATTATTTATATATATTTGATATTAACCCCTTATCAGATATATCATTGGCACATACCTTCTCCCATTCATTAGGTCGCTTTTTTGTTTTGTTGCTGGTTTCCTTCAATGTGCAAAAGCTCTTTATTTTGATACATTTTTAATAGTTTACTTTTTGCTTTTGTTTCACTTACCTGAGGAGAAATATATAGAAAAGTGCTGCTAAGGCTGATGTCAAATTACTGCCTGTGTTTTTCCCCACCTCCTAGGAATTTTTTTTTCTAATCACTTGCATTTTTAAAAAATTTTATTTATTTATTTACATATAATGTATTATTTGCCCCAGGGGTACAGGTTTTGAATCATCAGGCTTGCACACTTCACAGCACTCATCATAACACATGCCCTCCCCAATGTCCATAACCCAGCCACCCTCTCCATATCCCCCCCCACCCCCGCCCCCGGCAACCCTGTTTGTTTTGTGAGATTAAGAGTCTCATGGTTTGTCTCCCTCCTGATCCCACCGTTTTTTAATTTTTCTTCCCTACTCCCACAACTCCCTACCCTGCCTCTCAAATTCCTCATGTCAGAGAGATCATACGATAACTGTCTTTCTCTGATTGACTTATTTCACTTAGCATAATACCCTCTAGTTCCGTCCATGTCGTTGCAAATGGCAAGATTTCGTTTCTTTTGATGGCTGCATAGTATTCCATTGTGTATATATGCCACATCTTTGTTATCCATTCATCTGTTGATGGGCATGTATGTTCTTTCCATAGTTTGGCTATTGTGGACATTGCTGTTGTAAATATTGGGGTACACATGCCCCTTCGGATCACTACGTTTGTATCTTTAGGGTAAATACCCAGTAGTGCAATTGCTGAGTAATAGGGTAGCTCTATTTTCAACTTTTTGAGGAACCTGCATGCTGTTTTCCAGAGTGGCTGCATCAGCTTCCCTAGGAGTTCTATGGTTTCAAGTCTTGCATTGAGGTCTTTAATCTATTTTGAGTTTATTTTTGTGTATGGTGTGAAAATTGGTTCAGTTTCCCTGGCACCATTTGTTGAAGAAACTGTCCTTTTGGCATTGCATGTTCTTGCCTCCTTTGTCAGAGGTTAGTTGACCTTAAGCATGGGTTTATTTCTGGGCTCTTTATTTCATTTTCCAGTGATCTGTGTATCTGTTTTTGTGCCAGTACCATACTGTTCTGATTACCTGAGCTTTGTAGTATATCTTGAAATTTGGGACTATGATATCTCCAAGCTTTGTTCTTCTAAAGATTGCTTTGATTATTCAGGGTCCTTTGTGGCTCCATTAAAAAACATTTTTTTTAAAGTTTTCATTTAAATCCCAGTTAGTTAGGGGTGCCTGGCTGGCTCAGTCAGAAGAGCATGCAGCTCTTGATCTCAGTGTTGATCTCAGCTCTTGATCTCTCGAGCCCCATGTTGAGTGTAGAGAAGACTTACATAAACTTAAAAAAATAAAATTCTGGTTAGTTGACATACAGTGTTAGTTTCAGGTGTACAATATGCAAATTTTAACATTCTTATTTTTTTTTTTTTAAGATTTATTTGACAGAGCAAGAAAGCACAAGCAGGCAGAACAGCAGAGGGAGAGGGAGAAGGAGAAGCAGGCTCCCCACTGGACAGGGAGTCCAATGTGGGGCTCAATCCCAGGACTCTGGGATCATGACCTGAGCCAAAGGCAGTCGCTTAACTAACTGAGCTACCCAGGTGCCCCTTAATATTCAGTTTTTACTGAATTTTCGTTTGACTGTAAAATATAGTTCAAAGCTTGATCCACATAGTGTACTATAATTAAAATTTTTTACTTGTACAAATGTTTTATTTTCCTGGCTTTGATAATGTTTCATTTTGTTTAGTGGTACTCTTCTCAATATATTTCAGATACATCTGGTAGATTTTTGAAAAAGGATTCTTGAGGGATTTTTTGTTTTTGACACTTTGAACATGTCCTTATTCTTCCTTCACACTTGATTACTAAGGTCAGATTCTAGGTTGAAGTCATTCTTCTTCAGATTTTTGAAGAATTTATTTATTTTTTGTTTTCAATGTTATTGTTGAAAAAGCCTCTACTTCCCTAGTTTGTACCTATAAACCTTTTCATTTTTTCCCTTCTGATTCTATGAGATTTCATGATGTGTGTGGTTTTTTAAAAAGCAGTGGCACTTGGGGCATTTGCTAGAGCTTTTAGGTCTGTAGACATATCCTTCAGTTTTGGGAAACATTATTTCTGTAACCTCATTCTGCCCCTCTTCCCCCAGCCACTCCCCAACACACCCACATCCACACCCACACACCCCACCCCACCCACACAATTTTTCAGGTATTCTTTCTGACTCTTCTCATCTGCATTTGGACTTTCTGGAGTAACTCCTCTAAATTTCTTATTCTGTTTTTCCCCCTTCTTTTTCTGTTCTCTCTGTTATGTTTTCTAAGATCTATTTTTCTGTTGAATTTATTTCTGCCCTCAAATTTTCCCTGATTTATAAATGTTAATTTTTAAGACTGTTGTCACGTGGATGCAGTATTCTCATCTCCCTGAGGATATTAAAGTCTTTTTGAAGTTTTTTCTCTATTTACACTATCTGTCTTTTCACAGGGATATTTATTTTTCATTTTTATTTGTGTTGGTCTTTGACCTTCATGTTAGAGGATTTCCACACACAGAGGGTGAGCCTTACCACCTTTTCATATTTGAGAGAATCTGTGTTCTGGCCTTATTGACTGGTGGTGTTTTTTCTCTGTAGGGTCATTCTGTGTCCCGTTGGGCCTCCTAAATGTCAGAGTCTATAGATTTGTTCTTTTTTCCTTCAACTAGTTCATTTTCCCATACAGCAGCAGTTTTTAGAACTTTGGTCTCCTGGCTCTTTCACTTAAAATTAGAAACTATGAAGGACCTTATAGACCCATGCTGTTT
>PISX010026841.1:0-23966 GCA_004024625.1 Mellivora capensis | reverse complement strand
CTAGGGTGTCTTTCCATAGAAGATCTATGGATATAAAATCAGATATATGTATTATTATATATATGTAGCAGATCGTTGTCTTTTTGTTGTTGTTGCTGTTGTTAACACAAGTGATGGCATTTTTTTAAAAAGATTTTTATTTATTTATTTGACAGAGAGATCACAAATAGAGAGGCAGACAGAGAGAGAGGGGAAAGCAAGCTCCCCATTGAGCAGGGAGCCCGATGCGGGGCTCGATCCCAGGACCCTGGATTATGACCAGAGCCGAAGGCAGAGACTTTAACCCACTGAGCCACCCAGGCACCCCATCACATCCATATTTATTTATTTATTTTTTTAAATTTATTTATTTGTCAGAGAGAGGGAGAGAGAGCAAGCGAGCATAGGCAGACAGAGTGAAAGGCGGAGGCAGAGGGAGAAGCAGGCTCCCTGCCAAGCAAGGAGCCCGACATGGGACTCGATCCCAGGACGCTGGGATCATGACCTGAGCCGAAGGCAGCTGCTTAACCAACTGAGCCACCCAGGTGTCCCTCACATCCATATTTAAAGAGCTTCTTGGGGGGGCGCCTGGGTGGCTCAGTGGGTTAAGCCACTGCCTTCGGCTTGGGTCATGATCTCGGGGTCCTGGGATCAAGTCCCGCATTGGGCTCTCTGCTCGGCAAGGAGCCAGCTTGCCTGCCTCTCTGCCTACTTGTGATATCTCTCTCTGTCAAAGAAATAAAATCTTTTAAAACAAAATAAATAAAGAGCTTCTCCTTTTAATGGCTACATAGGAGTCCACTGTCTGGGTGTACAGTAATTTAATTGGTTCCCACAAACACTACTACAGTGAATAATCATGTACAGAAATAGTTTGGTGGGTTTTTTTTTTTTTAAGATTTATTTATTTATTTATTTGTCAGAGAGAGAGGGAGAGAGAGCGAACAAGCACAGGCAGACAGAGTGGCAGGCAGAGGCAGAGGGAGAAGCAGGCTCCCCGCCGAGCAAGGAGCCCAATGTGGGACTCGATCCCAGGATGCTGGGATCATGACCCGAGCTGAAGGCAGCTGCTTAACCAACTGAGCCACCCAGGCGTCCCCAGAAATAGTTTTATGCATGTGAGTTTTTATATCATTATTAACTACCACTAACAAGGGTAACAATATTTGAATGGATAGTCTTATATTCTGGGCCTTGTCTATCTTTTGCAGACATCCGGGAACTGATTGAGGTGGATGACGTCATGGAGGATGACTCTCTGCGGTTTGGTCCCAACGGAGGATTGGTATTTTGCATGGAGTACTTTGCCAATAATTTTGACTGGCTCGAGAGCTGTCTTGGCCATGTAGAGGATGACTATATTCTTTTTGACTGTCCAGGTAAGTCAGCAATTTGAATGTGACATGTTCCTTGAAGTTGTGCTAACTCTGTCCCGAGTGAGAGAAAGTGGACTGAGCCTTCGTAGCTCTTAACTATACTGCAGTGAGATGCAAAGCTCTTATTTACTGGCTCTAACTCGTTCACTGGGTTTACTGAGTGCTCAGTTTGTATGCTGGGAATACCACAGAGACCCAGGCACCCATGGTCTTTGCCCTCATGGAGCTCACGGTTAAGTGGGAGTGCTAGACAGAATGAACAAAATCACCCAGATTATCACTTAATATTAATTTGTGACAGGTGCTCCCCAGGAGTAGGAAGAGCATCACATAGCAACAAGATTGGGAGGCTTCTGGTCACGTGGTCCATAAGCTGGGCTGTGGGGTGAAGGTGAAGGAGTCCGTGGTCCAGGCAGAGGCACAGCATGCCAGAAACCTTGACACAGGAAGGAATGAGGCGGGTTTAGGGCCCCAGGAAGGCCAGGGTGGCCGGAGTACTGGAAACCCAGGGAAATGTCATGAGGTGAGGCTTACAGGGGACAGATAATCACACACAAAACTTCTTTTTTTTTTTTTTTTTTTAAGATTTTATTTATTTATTTAACAGACAGAGATCACAAGTAGGCAGAGAGGCAGGCAGAGAGAGAGAGGAAGGGAAGCAGGCTCCCTGCTGAGCAGAGAGCCCCATGCAGGGCTTGATCCCAGGGCCTGAGCTGAAGGCAGAGGCTTTAACCCACTGAGCCACCCAGGCGCCCCCACACACAACTTATTAAGCCAGCTTGTGGGTTTTAGACTTGAGGCTGACCTAACTATGATCATTTGTGGCTCTCACTTTATTTTCTTTCACTTAGTATTTCATTTTACCTTATTTTTTATTTTTTTATTTTTAGAGAGAAAGTGTGTGTGGGTACAAGGGTTGGGGGAGGTAGAGGGAGAGAGAGAGAATCTTCAGCAGGCTCCATTGGAGCCCGACAGGGGTCTCGATCTCACAACCCTGAGATCATGACCTCAGCCAAAATGAAGAGTCAGACACTTAACCGACTGAACCACCCAGTGCCCCCCGCTTTTTTTTAGAGAGAAAGAGAATATTTTCCCTTGCTTTTAGTTGAACCCACAGAAAAGCACATACATCCTAAGCATACAGCTTGATGAATATTCCCAAAAAACGCAACACCTTTGTAGCACTCGCTTTTGGTTCCCTTTTTTTACCATCTTATAGGAAAATTCTTTTCATGTAGTTTGATGACTACCTATTTCCTGTTTGTATTAGTCTTGTCATGTTCTTCATGTAGGTCAGATTGAGTTGTATACACACCTGCCTGTGATGAAACAGCTGGTCCAGCAGCTGGAACAGTGGGAGTTCCGAGTCTGTGGAGTTTTTCTCGTTGATTCTCAGTTCATGGTGGAGTCATTCAAGGTTTGAAGATCAATCTTATTGATTTTTTTAGTTGTGGGTACAAGGAGATGATGGTCTCCTTTAAGGGCTCTGTGATTGCAGCACTCTGGACATTTCAGAAACTATATTCCAGAATAATTTAGTATCCTTTATTATTCAATTATTATAATGACACATTTTTAACTCAGAAATGATGTTATGATATCATATAGATTTTGGGGAACTACTTACCAAGAAAAATGAGGCAGATGCATATTTTATAAGTATTTTTAATTCTCTGAGAGCCTTTTGTCTAGTTTATGAACTCTGTTTCCCATTAATCGCCCTTACGGAATATTCAGTGGAAAAGAGGTTAAGATACCATCTAAATTGAGATTTGTGATCACTGTAAAAATTTTTTATTTTAGAGTGAAGGAAGAAGCAGAGGGAGAAGGAGAGAAAGAATCTTAAGCCAGCCCCATGCCCAGCGTGGAGCCCAATGTGGGGTTCCATCCCACAACCCTGAGATCATGACCTGAGTTGAAATCAAGAGTTGGGCACTTAAACGACTAAACCACCCAGGCATTCCCCCTACCCCCCTACCCCTGCTTAAAATATTTTATTTTTTAGTAATCTCTATATCTAACATGGGGCTCGAACTTAAAACCCAGAGATCAAGAGTCATTTGCTCTGCCACCAAGCCAGTCCAGTGCCCCATGATTACTGTAAATTAAATCTACCTCTTCCCTCCTTATGCAGTAATTACCTTTGGAAGCCAAGGATCAACCATCTGATTAGTAGACTGTCTTTGCTTTAGGATGAGCATTTCTTTTATTAGGCCAGTTTTGTTTCTGTGAGGAGCAAAAGCCTCTCTTTTATGTGGAGACCAGCGATTTTCTTCACAACAGTTCCTCTTCCCTTTTCTGTTCCCTCATTCAGTTTATTTCTGGCATCTTGGCAGCACTGAGTGCTATGATCTCTCTAGAAATTCCACAAGTTAACATCATGACAAAAATGGATCTGCTGAGCAAGAAAGCTAAAAAGGAAATTGAAAAGTGAGTTCACGTCTTCCATTATCATCAAATCTTAATTGCAGAGATGTGATTATCTATTAGCTATTAGTCTACAAATCTGGTTTCCTGATTTATTCTTCCTTTTATTCATCAGTCTTCTTTCTCACTTTCAAAGGTTTCTAGACCCAGACATGTATTCTTTATTAGATGATTCTGCAAGTGGCTTACGAAGCAAAAAATTCAAAAAATTGACTAAAGCTATATGTGGACTGGTAAGTTTTTCAAGTTTTTTAAAATGGCCTGGTCAGCTGTTTACCCATAGCCAGGCAGTAGCCACCGTTATGCAAAGCACAGTCCTATCCTATTTCCTTGCAGAGGGGAGGCAGGTGGGGCCAGGCTGTGGACTGGCTGGTCAGTGGTTTAATTTAGAAGCAGTTATTATTGGTAGCTGATAAGTTAACTGACATGTCTATTATTCCAGACCATCTGGGGAATTCAGAACTGTCTGTGCCCTTTTGAAACTTCCGATGGTTGTTGAATTCAGATAAATATTTATGAAAGAGTAAGTGTCTAGTTAAGTAATAAGTTAATGAGTGTACTGGGAGGTTAGAGGTCAGGAAAATCAATGATGACTTGCTTTTGTTCTCTCTCCCACCACCCTCCTCCTCCCACACACAAATATTTTTAATCAGAAGTATAACTGGTTATAAACTAAAATGTAAGTTGAAAATTGAGTATTTTGTACAGCTTCAGAATAACCCTTTATGAAATTCCCAACATGCAGATTGATGACTACAGCATGGTTCGATTTTTGCCTTACGATCAGTCGGATGAAGAAAGCATGAACATTGTGTTACAGCATATTGATTTTGCCATTCAGTATGGAGAAGACTTAGAATTCAAAGAACCAAAGGTAATTTTTAATCATTGACTTTTGGTAACCATGTTTACCAGCACTCAGTGGCCTCCTGCATAATCCCAGCAATTCCTCACATTTTGTCTTAGGAGCAGTAGTAACCTGGGCATTTGAGGGGGGTGTCTGAAATTGACATCTGTCCTCAACAAGCAGTATCAGTTTTACTCTATCTGTTATTGAGACACTGTTACCCAGTTTCTTTGTCCTCAGGGCTTGGGGGTATGTGCAGAGAGTAGATGAAAGCCCATTGAACTGGGCCGCCCTCACATTTGTCAGTGCGAAGCCTGATGGTGGTTGTCATACGCCACTATCTCAAGCAAACTAGCCGAAAGCAAGTGTAAAGTCAAGTAAAAATGCTTCTAACGAGATATAAGTACTTTAATTTACCACGAATCTGGAAAAATTCTATCAATCATGCCTTTTGCCACTGTAAGAGACACCTACATTGCAGCTGGGCATTATCTCTTGGGAGAACATTACCTGAAAAATAGGTCACCACATACTAGGTTTAACTTAGGGGAAATGAATATTTTCTGTTTTGTGTTTTCTTTGTGTCAGGAACATGAAGATGACTCTTCTTCTGTGTTTGATGAATATTTTCAAGGACACCAGAATGAGTGAGTAACTATTTACGTGAAGCACCTGCGACTGAACCAGCAAGACATTCTTCTCTTCAAAGGATGCAATACCAGAAGGCTACTTATTTTAATGAAAAAAGTAATACTTGGTTCTTTCTCAGCAGCATGCCTGAATCAAATTCTAGTTATTCTGAAATGGCTGGTGGTGTTTCAAGTGGAATCTTTTAGTATTATTTTTAACAGCATCAATTTAGATTTTAAATGTTGAAATTGACATGAATGCACATAGACTTGTATATAATATAAATGAGCATTTGTGGTACAGTTAGGACCCAGTCTACCTTTACTTTTACTATTTGATTTTTATTGTTTTTGAGGGTTTTTTGGAAAGGCAGGAATTACTATAACAAAATACACACATCTGTGTCCCAAGGAAAAAATCTGGAAGGATATAGTTAAGACCATTGCTTATCTGTAGGTCTGAGTTTTCCTACATTGAAAATGTATAGTTTATGTAATTAAAAAATGAAAAGTAAATGTTTTAAAATATATATATATGTATATAAATAAAAGAAATAGAAAAATAGCGCCAACCTTTCACTATACTTCTGTTTTCCAGTCAGAATTTGAAATACTCAGCCTGGGCAAGTTTTTGAATGAATAAATTTGCCCTAGTTTCAAAACATAGTTCATGATTTCTTTAAAAATGCAGTTTGTAGTCGCAGAGCATTTAAAAATTCATACCTTCCTGGAATAATAACAGATGCACACAAAAATGCAAAAGACATTTTTTTCTTTTAAATGTATGCATTGGTTGAAGTGTTTTGTTTTCAGTGTTTTTAAGTTCAGTAGCATTGGGTGTGAAAGCATGGAAAGTCAACAGATATTTCTCTAGCATGCCATGGGCCAGGTCCTACTAAAGCAAAGTAGAATCTAACTTACTGAGTTCTGCCAGACCTTATGCTAAGAAACATTTTACATAATCTCTTCCATTTAATAATGGGACCAAGTTTCATTGGCCATTTGGCCCTGGATGGTCCAGCTAATACAAATTAAGCCCTTAAAAAACCCACAACTGAGGTTAAATTTTTAATCATTCTTGGACTAGATAGCAGGAGTACACCTATAGTGTCACTGATCCATTTTAACTAAAGATGTGCCAAGTGTGAGGAACCATAGCTATCAGTGGTATCTTGTATTTGGGAGCTTAGGCTAAGGTCAAAAGTTTGGTATTTGCATCATGGTCCATTGGTGTGAGCTTTTGTCATGGGGGTAGTCAAGAGAACATGAGTAGGCATCTTGAGAATGTGCTGTCCCGCTTGGGGCCTCTCCCTATATGGCCAAATACTAGTGTTGCTAATTCTTAGAAATTTTATCATTATGGAAGAAAGGAAAGGCAACTTCATTTGCCCTCACTGCTCTTGAGCTATTCTTCCTGGTTCAGGTTTTGGAGAATCCAGTGTGTGCCTCTGGGCAAGAAGTGAAGGGCCAGATTGAATTTCCTTCCCCTCTGGACACAGGTTTCAAAGACAAGTATGTCCATTCTGTCCTCAAGGATTTCATTATCTTGGCAGAGAGCCTGATGTGATTCTGTGGAAAAATTTACTGGTGGATGCCAGGCACTGGGGATAAAATGGGAACACTCAGGACAGACAAGGCCTTACTCTCTTGGAGCTGACATGAGGGGCCCTTGAGACCATAAACAAGGAAACCTTGATAAGGAATGTGGGTAGAAATGAAAACAGTAATGAAATGGATAGTGACTAAGGGACTCCTTTGAGCTCATTGTCAAAGAAGGTTCCTGAATGGTACTATTTGCCCAGAAACCTGAATGAGAAATCAATTGTAGGAACATTGAACAGAATATTCCGTCTGAGGGACTAGCAGAAGAAATAGCCTGAGGCAGCAATGAACTTGGCTCTTAAGGTGATGTTGAAGAAGATAATCAAGAGGATGTGACCACTGGTTGACCTTTGAACTGGGCCCAGACAATGGGAGATTCTTCACTCCTCCTACCCTTCACTATGAGAGATGTTCTACAAAGACTGGAGGGAATAAAATGTTGAGACCATTGGACATGACTGAACCCAGTTAAGGCCTCTGTACAAACTTACAGCATTCTGGCAGTAGGTGGTTGAAGAGATCTACTCTTGCCTCTCCAGAGATAATGTTAGGAGTTAGCTGGCCAGTTAGGTAGTCAGGGCTAGGGTCCCCAACAAGAAAATATGATGCAGTCAGGACAGCTAAAATAAAACAGCACTGACATCCTGTTTGCAGCTTAGACAGGACCACGCTGACATTCTGCTTTGCAGCCTTTGCAGAAATGACTTATGCAAAGCATCCTAAAGTAAGACAATTAACCACAAAAGCATTTGTCAATATCATAGGCAAGGGGCAAGTAAGACATAAGCCCCCAAATGTCAACTGCACTTTTAGGATGTTCCAGGCTTGTGAGTTTTAAGTATTTTACATGTAGTTCTTTCATCCTCAGGAAACTATGAGGTAAGTTATCTCCATTTTCGGGAAACAGAGGCACAAAGAGGTTAATTAAGTTGCCCAGAATTACACTGCTAGGAAATGTTGGAGCTGGGATTCAAACCCAGAATCCACTTTCATAGCTCTTACACAAGAAAAAGTGGAGTACAGAGTAATACATAAATCACTTCTAGAGCAGGCCCCTTTATGCATTGTTAAATGCAGAACAAACCAGTTGGGTTCATTCATTCACTTATCAAATACTTTTTTTTTTTTTAAAGATTTTATTTATTTATTTGAGAGAGAGGCAGTGAGAGAGCATGAGTGAGGAGAAGATCAGAGGGAGAAGCAGACTCCCCGTGGAGCTGGGAGCCTGATGCGGGACTCGATCTCTGGGATCATGACCTGAGCCGAAGGCAGTCGTCCAACTGAGCCACCCAGGCGTCCCTATCAAATACTTTTTGACGCTTACTATGTACATCACTATTACCGGTGCAGGGGATGCAATAGTGTACCAAACAGACAAAAACCAGCCTTTTTGACGTTCACATGAATGGGGAAACAAATAGCAAAAGTAAGCTAAATAATAAAAGAACCATAAGGAAAAAAGAGGGAAATAAGGATGACACAGGGGAGTGGAGTGGGTTGAATTTAAAATACTGTGATTGGGACGCCTGGGTGGCTCAGTTGGTTGAGCAGCTGCCTTCGGCTCAGGTCATGATCCCAGCGTCCTAGGATCGAGTCCCGCATCGGGCTCCTTGCTCAGCAGGGAGCCTGCTTCTCCCTCTGCCTCTGCCTGCCACTCTGTCTGCCTGTGCTCTCTCTGACAAATAAATAAATAAAATCTTAAAAAAAAAAAAAATACTGTGATCCAGGGAATGCTTCACTGAAAAGATGAACTCTGAGAAAAAACCCAAGGCTGCTGGAACCCAAGATCTAGCCCCACTTTGCCCACACTTTACGCATGCGCAGCACTCACAGCCCCTATGTTCGGGCGCTCTCTAGTGTCCCTTCGACCGCGCGCAGCCGCAGCAGCCTGCGGCGGGGACAGCAAGACCGGAAGTTCAGCGTCCTACCCCTCCCCTCCTCTTCCGGCTAACTTCCGCTTACCCCGCCCAGGCTGCCGGGCCGGAAGCGCCGAGCTCGAACCCCATTCTCCTCGTCTCGCTTGAAACCCGGGCGCCGTCAAGATGCCGGTAGGGGAACCAGTTCACGGTGTGGGAAGATGGCGAGAACTGGGCGGGGAGAGCGGCGAGAAATCGTGCATGAGCTGAGAGAAGCGGGCCGAGGAGGGCAAAGAAAAAGCGGGGCCTGAGAAGGGAAGAAGCGGGAAAAGGGGGCCGGTCGCTGTAGGATTGAATCGACCGGGGGGTGTCGGGCAGGGGGGACGCGGCAGAGTGGGCCAGAGACCCTGAACGTGCAGAGGAGGCTGTCTCGGCCCCTCTCGCCCCCTTCGCTCCAGTGCCGACCCCTTCTCTCGCTCTTTCTGTATTCCCCGACTCCGGCAGGATCCCCAAAGATTCACTAAAGCCGAGAAGCGAAGGTCTGTGCTTCCTTTTTTTTTTTTTTTTTTTTTCCTTTCTTTCCCATTTCTCACGTCTAGGGTCCGGCTTCTTTTTCTCCCTTCCGGCAGGCCCACTTCCTCTTCAGCCCCAGGGGGCGGGTCCCTCCGGCTGCTTTTCACTGTCATACTCCACTTCCCGACTCCTCCTCTGTCGCGCCGGCAGTGGTGGCCACCCTTAGCTGTTGGGTGTAGGGCCGTCAGAGCAGACGCAGGGTCCGCTCCTGGTTTCCAAGTGTTTCTGTTTTCGTGTGCATCAGGGTAGGAGTAAAATTGATAGTGGTCTGGTTGTCCTTCATTTCTGACAGCCAGTCTGGTGGCTTTTATCGCCATCATGGTCTCCATTTTGCAGATGAGGAAAAGAGATTCAATAACGTGATTACTCACACACAAAAAACATTACTGAGCACCTGCTGCATGCCAAGTACTGTTACAGCAGTGAATAAGGCCAACACATCCCTAGACTCAAGGAGTTTACCTTCTAACAGGGAGACAAACATGTAAATGTAAACAAAGAGTTTTGGTTTTTTTTAAGATTTTTAAATTTATTTGTCAGAGAAAGAGAGAGCGCACAAGCAGGGAGAGTGGCAGGCAGAAGCTGAGAGAGAAGCAGGCTCCCCGCTGAGCAAGGAGTCTGATTCGGAACTCCCTCCAGCCCAGGACCCTGGGATCATGACCGGAGCTGAAATCAAGAGTCTGAACCACCCAGGCTCCCAGAAGATAGTTTCAGATAATGGCAAATGCAATGGAGGAAATAGATGGGTAATAAGACAGCTGGTGAAGGGGCAGGTGGAGGCTGCTTTAGATGAAGCATGCCTGTGACAAAAAGGAGCAAGCCTTAGTTGGAGATACTTATTTGATGAATCCCATCAGTGCCATTCAGTTCCTGCTGTGTGCCAGACAGGCCCTGAGCTGTATACACACTGCATGTGAATTATCCCATTTAATCCTCACAGTGACCCTGTGCAGATCCTCACTGTTCCCATTTTGCAAAGGAGGAAATTGAGGCTCAGGGAAGTATAGTAACTTAACCAATTTAAGTAAAGCCAGATTTTAAGCTAGACTTAAAAAAAGCCCTGTGCTCATTCCTGGACTTCCCAGTGATTTCTTGTTTAATATCTGCCTCTTCCATTAGCTTGAAGGTTCTTCAAGGGCAGCGATCATACTGGTCTTGCATACATTATATCACCATGCCTTGCACATAGAAGGTGCTTGCTAATCGTTTGGTGGGTGAATGAATATGTGAATATATGTATATGAATATATGAATGGAGCACAGATATGCTTCATGTGTTACTAAAAGCCAGACATCTTATGAAAAGCAGAACTAGGAATCAGCATACAAATTGCTCTCAAAAATGTGATTTCCCCCTGCTCTTTTAACTCAAACCTACCCACTAAGAGCAATAGATAGCTCTTCATTTTATAAATCTGGAAACAGGCTAAGAGAAGAGAAGTGATGTCTTGGTCAAACACAGCCAGGAAGTGGCAAAACTGAAAATCTAGTGCTTGGGTTCTGGTGTAACAATAGCTAAGGGGGCGGTATACCCCTGATGAATACGGTGTCTGCCTATTTTTGTAGCATAAATAACTCCCACCAGTTACCAATGTGATGTCACTGAACATGGAATTGGAAGATGCGCGGTAGCACACCCCTGCATAGTATTTTTGCCACAAAGATACAAAAGTGATAAGTAACCTTAAGATCATAAATGATATGAAATAATTTTTTTAAAAGGAAATAATGAATTTTGAGTATTTATTACCATGTTTTTAATATAATCTACTTAGTTACAAGTTTATATAATTTAATTTTTAGTAATGGTTGCGTTTAACAACCAGCTTGCCTCAAAATTTGTCAAAATTCCTCAAAATTTGGGGCACCTGCCTGGCTCAGGTGGAAGAACATGCAACTCTTGATCTTAGGGCTGTGAGTTTGAGCCCCACGTGGGGTGTAGAGGTTACTTAAATAAATAAAAATATTCTAAAAATTGCTCAAGGGCACCTGGGTGGCTCACTTGGCTAAGTGACTGCCTTCAGCGTCTGGTCATGATCCTGGAGTCCTGGGATCGAGTCCCGCTTTGGGCTCCCTCCTCAGCAGGGAGTCTGCTTTTCCCTCTTGCCCTCTTCCCTCTCATGCTCTCACTCTCAAATAAATAAAATCTTTTTTTTTTTTTAAGATTTTATTTATTTATCTGACAGAGATTGTAGGTAGAGAGGCAGGCAGAGAGAGAGAGGGGAAGCAGGCTCACCGCTGAGCAGAGAGCCTGATGCGGGCCTCGATCCCAGAACCCCGAGATCATGACCTGGGCCGAAGGCAGAGGCTTAACCCACTGAGCCACCCAGGCGCCCCTAAATAAAATCTTTTTATAAAATTGCTCAAAGGTGCCTGGGTGGCTCAGTCAGTTAGGCATCTGCCTTCAGCTCCAGTCATGATCTCAGGGTCCTGGGCTTGAGCCCCACATTGAGCTCCCTGCTTGGTAAGGAGCCTAATTCTCCCTCTTCCCCTTTTGCTCCCCCCTGCTTGTAATCTCTCACTCTTGTTCTCTCTCAAATAAATAAAATCTTGGGACGCCTGGGTGGCTCAGTTGGTTAAGTGACTGCCTTCAGCTCTGGTCATGATCCCAGCGTCCTGGGATCGAGTCCCACATCGGGCTCCTTGCTCAGCGGGGAGCCTGCTTCTCCCTCTGCCTGCCACTCTGTCTGCCTGTGCTCGCTCGCTCTCTCTCCCTCTCTCTGACAAATAAATAAATTTAAAAAAAAAATCATTGTTCAAATAAATAAAATCTTTAAAAATAAATAAATAAAAAATTTAAAAATTACTCAAAATTTAGCATTCAGTTTTCATGAGCCAGTAAGAGCCAGCTCCAGCATATCGCTGCTATCATCCCTTTTTCCTCCTCTCCTAGTTAATCTTGGGTGGGTTCCTCATATTTCCTTTGGAGAAATGTTACTTGTCTACCCCACTGACATTTGTTCTCTTTGTCTCCGTATTCTTACCTGGCTCGCCACTACAGGCTTACCACTCATCTCTCATGGACCCGGACACCAAACTCATTGGAAACATGGCACTGTTGCCTATCAGAAGTCAGTTCAAAGGACCTGCCCCTAGAGAGAGTAAGTTGAAACTTCTTTCTATTATTTTCAGATTTTCGTAGGAAACATCCAGCAACTCTCTGACATTATCAAATCAGGCAAATTCTTAGCTCAGTCCTCTGTCTCCGACTGCTCTTGTATTTTCTGTTTGCTTGGTAGATACACATTCTAGACTTTCCAAGAGCATGAGTATATGTTGTATCTAGTAAGAAATTGCATTATTGCTCCTAAGGTCTCCTGGGTATTTTGTTGAGAGGGAAGAGGAAATGTGCTTAATTCTCAAGGCTATTCTGTCAACACTGTCAGTTCTTACAAAGTGCTTAATGCTGCTACTTCTGTAGAACACCATGTCCCCATCCTTCTAATGCCATAAAGCTGGAGAAAAAAAAAAAAAATTTAACATCTTCCCCCATCTATACCTACTTCCTTTATTCATTTTTCAGGATCTTCATTTTCAGCAGTACCTGGATCATAATCTTAAATGTCCTATATAACATTACACATTCTTTCTCTTGCTTTTTTCAATTTTATATCTTTGCTTTCTTTTTTGGTACTTTCTCTTTTCTCGAACCATTTCTTACTCTTTAGAAAGCCCCATTCTTTTTAGACTCTTCTGACACATTCTTAAATGTTCTGCCAACAGTGTAATTTGTATAATATTAGACGTGGTTTCCCTGCACCCAGAAAGCATCTGCACTGAGTTCCATTCAAGGTTTTCAAGACCATGGTTTTCATTGCCAATCTTGTACTGACCCCATCTTCATTCCTCTGCCAGACTATTTGACATGACCTCTTTTTAATTTTGTTTTCAACATCAGTCGAAAGCTCAGTAAACTAAATAAATTTGGTGCGTCACCACGGTTCTTACTTGATTCTGAAGTGAAGGAAAAGGAACAGATGGGGAAAAAAGACCAAAAAGAAAAATAATAATCTAAAAGAATAACCGTGCAAAGAAAGAATAAAAAATCAATATTGGGGACGCCTGGGTGGCTCAGTTGGTTAAGTGGCTGCCTTCGGCTCAGGTCATGATCCCAGCGTCCTAGGATCAAGTCCCACATCGGGTTCCTTGCTCGGCAGGGAGCCTGCTTCTCCCCCTGCCTCTGCCTGTGCTCTCGCTCTCTCTCTCTCCCTCTCTCTCTGACAAATAAATAATTTTTTTTAAAAAAATCAGTATTGGCCCAGATTCCTTAAGAAGAACTCTTTTAGATCTGTACAAAATACCATGTAGCATATCAGAAGGTGCAACTGACCAAGGATGGGGTAGATCTAATTACCACCTCTGCAACAATTCATGGGCCCTTGAGGGAGAACAGGACCCCAGGAAACCAGATCTTAATGGTGTCTGTAGACAGGGAATGAATCCCTAGGGCGTGGGATTAGAATAGAACTATAGTCATGAAGGAGTACAAGCCTGTGCTTGAGCTGAATAACGGTTAGCATTAATTAAATTCATTTATTGACATTCATCAGACACCTTTTCAACACCTTTGTGTCTCAAACACCCTTCTAGGTTCCAAATCTTGTAGCCCACCCCCCACCCTCACATGGTTACGTTTTGAAGAACTAGCTGGTTTTGTACACACTGAGTCCTCTGAGGAAGTGTCCTTTCTGCAGATAAGAAAATTGCAAGAACAGGAGTCTAGAGTTAGAATTCTGTTGAAATTCTTTAGCAGGGGAACGCACAGGGTTAAAGACAGCTGAATCAGAATACTGAACCTCCAGGATAACTTTGTGTTTCTGCTGTATGAGAGGGTTAGCAGTCATGGACTAGAAATATAAATAACTCTCTGGGGGGAGGAGGCAAAAACCTGTCTCTGCATTGCTGCAGCCGCCTGCTGGATATTAAGACCCTGGGATTTTGACCTTTTTAAAATAAGAAAAGGAAAACAAAAAACTGCCCAAGAAATTGTATAATGAGATCTGTCTCTGTCACAACAGTATTTCTGGCTTTTCTCGGTCTCTAGCCACCTAGAACAGCTTGTACAAGTATATTTTAAGTCACAGTTTTCATAAGAAGAAAGACGTATGTGTGAACCCAGTGTGTTCCTAAATGACAATTGAGACTTTTTTTCCCTGAAACTGCAGTATGTTAATTCATATAAAATTACATTGAATACTTCTTATTTTTAAACAACAGTTTATCAAAGTTAGTCTGTCGCACTCTATTTTTATAAATGCATTGAGAGATGTCTGGAATGATGTTCACCAAATGTTAATAGTAGTTATTTCTAGGTAGTGAGATTTAGGGTGACAATAAAATATTTTTTTGTACTGATTAATTTGTTTCTAATGAGTATACTTTTTATAAAAACAGTAAAGCTACCAGGATAAACCATGGGCTTATTTTTCTAGAGATTGTTTCTAAAGACCTTATGTTTCAATGGCTTTGTTTTATTTTACTCAACTCCCAGACTTTTAAACATTGAGCGGGGGTTTTTTCTCTACAGCTTTGTCAAGTGTTATTTTTACGCTTAGCTAATGTTCTCTGCCTTCCTCCCCTTATGTCCTGTTTAGCAAAAGATACAGATATTGTGGATGAAGCCATCTATTACTTCAAGGCCAATGTCTTCTTCAAAAACTATGAGATTAAGGTAAAATAACGAGCTTTTAATATTTAATTTAGTTTTCTGATGGGGATAATAACCTCCCTGGCAATCAGGGTTGTTCTGAGGAGGAAATAAAATTGAATGAGTTTGTATGACCTTAAAAACCCAGAGTAGGGGGAAAAACACACACACACACACACACACACACACACACCCAGAATAGTGCTTAATACTAGACTCTGTATCAGTATTAGTTTCTCATTTTTCCTCCAAAGTCTATACCATGGGTCAGCAAACTATAACCTGAGGGCCAAATCTGGCTCACCGTCTCTTTTTCTAAATAAAGTTTTATTGGAATACTGCCACATTCATTTTTTAATATATTGTCTACGTCTGCTTTCACGCCACAGCAGCTGGATTGAATAGTTGTGACAAAGACTATTGTGTCCACAAAACCTAAAATATTTAATGTGTGTTCTTCCCTAGAGGAAGTTTGCCAACCCATCATCTAGACGTTTTTATTCATTCAACATTAACGAAGCACCTTCTCTGTGGCAGTCCAGAGCTAAAAAATTCTGCATTGTAGCTGTTAGTTTTATATACTTTTGTGTCCTGGACCTGAGATGGAGAAATAAAGAAAAGTTCAGTGATCCTGACCCTTCCCTCAACTACCCTTTCTTCCTTTCTGCTCTTCTTTCGAGGAATGAGGTCAAAAGGAAGTTTAGAAGCAGGGTGACAGAAAAGGAGAGGGAGAAATGGAAAAAAAGGAACTTTTCTGAGTTCTTCATATGAGCAAGTTACAGGAATGTCAACAACTTTTCTTGATAATATTCTAGAATATGGAACTTCAACCTCTGCTTGCCAAACTTTGACCTTTTGGAATCAAACAGGGTGTAAAATCTTTTTTGTAGGCTTTCGGGCTGCAAGTTGTAGTCTAAACATCCTATGATATTCACAGTGTTTTTTTGTATTTATTGCTTGGTCTAAGTGTAATGTTTATAGTAGGTGTAAATAAATGTAATTCTGCCACATATCATTTTCTCCTGAATGTCATATGCTCTTAAAAATAGGGGCAGGTGTAGTTTGGGTTCCTTTTTAACTGTAAAATCTGTGTAAAATCTGGCCTGAAGTATATGCAACTTTTGCTCAACACCTAGTCTTCACATTTTCATTTTGGTTAGATCTAGAGGTGGGCTCTTGGAGCTCTTCAAGAAGAAGATACACAGGAAGTATCTGCTTCCTCCTTTAGAGTCAGGAATGCTTTTATTCTCGACAGAGATCCTGAAGTCAAAGGGTTTTAAAAATTAGCCAGCCATATGGTACACCTCGGGCTTTCCAGGCAGCTCTGTTAAACTGTCCTTCCTCCCCGAGGGAGGGGCTGCCGGCACAGCTCCCTGGGACCCAGAGGCAGGGCAGCTCCACAGCTCCTGTAATTTGCAGGAAGTGGCTCCCTCCCCTGGAACAGACAGAAAGGTGGCTTGGGAAGACTGCCTTTGGCGAAGGGGAACTGTTGATGCTATAGAAACTATACTTGCACAGTTTTCGTTTGATCCTCAAAAGACAAAGCCCGAATTCATTTCTTGCACGTGATAGTTAATGTTTTGATCAGGACTGTTTTTTAACGTTTGTTCCTCCCACCTACCCCCGCCCCATTCCCTGCAGAATGAAGCGGATAGAACCTTGATATATATAACTCTCTACATTTCCGAGTGTCTAAAAAAACTCCAAAAGGTAATTAAACTTGGATGCTTGTCTACCAGAAAAACACAGTACTAATACATGTTCACCCTCCTAGCTATCTGGACTTGTTGAGACTTTAAGGGCAAGTAGATAATACTTCCTCCCCCTGAGAGCATGGACCTAAGAGGAAAATCTGAATGTGGGTTCCAAATTTGTAGTTTAGTTGACTAACGAGAACACAAGGGGCTGGTGTTTTAAGGCTTTGCATGTATCTTCCCAAGAAAGAAAGCTTTCTCAACCCCAATTTAAGAACTCTGAGCCAATGATATAATTCAAGGGTTCATGAGCTTGAGTGGGAAAAAGATTACGTCTCTCTTTTCACTAACTTGTAACTGAGATTTAGCCTTTTTTTTTTTTTTAAGATTTTATTTATTTGAGAGAGAGGCAGCGAGAGAGAGCATGAGCAAGGAGAAGGTCAGAGGGAGAAACAGACCCCCGTGGAGCTGGGAGCCCGATGTGGCACTCGATCCCAGGACTCCAGGATCATGACCTGAGTCGAAGGCAGTCACTCAACCAACTGAGCCACCCAGGTGCCCAAGATTTAGCATTTAATTATTAATGTAGGCAACAACCCACAGTAGCTTTAGCTATACCTGTGACTTTTTCTCTAGTAGAAGTCACTGCATTTTCCTTTTTTTTTAATTTAATTTTATTTTTTTATTTGACAGCAAGCACAAGTAGGGGGAGTGGGAGAGAGAGAAGCAGGCTCCCCGCCCCCACAGCATTTTCATATTACATTTGGAGTTGAAGATATTTTGAAATTTCATTTTCACTCATTTCAGATACTAGTTATTAGTATCCCATGGCCTGGATCTTCTCATTTAGTGCATTAATAAAGAAGCACATGTATGAGTGTGTCATAAATTTGGCTTTTTAGTATTGTACTTATTGTGTTTGACTATAATTGATTTCTTTTGTAATTTTGTTTATTTTCATTCATTTAAAACATTATTCTGGGGACATCTGGGTGGCTCAGTCAGTTAAACATCTGCCTTTGGCTCAGGTCATGATCCCAGGGTCCTGGGATCAAGTCCTGCATCAGGCTCTTTACTCGTCAGGGACCCTGCTTCTCCCTCTGCTGGCTGTTCCCCCTACTTGTGCTTGCTCTCTCTCTCTCTGACAAATAAATGAATAAAATCTTTTAAATAAATAAATAATAAATAAACAAAACATTATTCTGAGGAGTCCTCAGGCTTCCCTGGATTTCAGAAGGGCACCCAAATACATTAGTAATCCCAGACATATCTACTTAGACTTAAAAAATTACAAATTGGACATTATTATCTTTTTCTCTCTAAAGTATGTATATGCGTATAATTTTTTTTTTTTTTTAGTGCAATTCCAAAAGCCAAGGTGAAAAAGAAATGTATACGCTGGGAATCACTAATTTTCCCATTCCTGGAGAGCCTGGTTTTCCACTTAATGCGATTTATGCCAAACCGGCAAACAAACAGGAAGATGGTAAGAACAGGGTTTCTACCTCCCTCTCTATGGCACAAGATTTCCTTCATTTGACTTTTTAGCCACCCCCCCCCCGCCCCTGCCACTGTCCTTGTCTTGATTGATGTATAGGTCGAGAGTGGACTCCTTAGCACAGATAATTATCTTATGAGTCACTCTCACAAAAGATTCTTGGCAACAAGTTTAACACCTAGAGAATCTTTTGAACCAAAATGGTTATAAAGCCATTGGGACTGTCATTTCTATTTCTTAATCCTGTTTGAATGTGTAGAAGTGTATTGCCAGCGTCATTGTGCAGACCAATGACCAGCCCAGGAGGGATGCATTCTCAGGATTTTCTTTATTGTTCTGCCCTCTCCTTATTGTAGAGGTGATGAGGGCCTACTTACAGCAGTTGAGACAAGAGACTGGACTGAGACTTTGTGAGAAAGTTTTTGACCCTCAGAATGATAAACCTAGCAAGGTAAGACCCTCGCTTTTATCTATTTAGTTGATAACCTTTTATCATGTAGCTACTATTAAACAAACTGAGGCTTTCCATGGCCAGAATACTTTGAGTTTCTGCATTGCAGTGTTGCTTAACTCTGAGTATGTGCTTAGTACATAGTAGGGATTCATTGAGTCACCCTGCGTAATGAATTGCATATAATAAACATTTTTGGTTGTATGTTCTTACGTTAAGGCATTGTAAACCCAGAGGGCACATTTTTGTGTGTGAGGTATCTTGAACGTATTACATTTTTTTGTCGTCATAATTTTGACTGACTTGTGAGTCAGAAAGACATGGGTTTTCAAGAAGTTTATAACATAAGGGGTGACAGGCCAAGATTAAATGTTGTTATTACATAAATTTCTATTCTGACCTTACCTTGAACTTGCAGTGTGATTTGACCACCACTGTTCATTCTGTTTTATCCCCTCCTGTTAGTGGTGGACTTGCTTTGTGAAGAGACAATTCATGAACAAGAGTCTTTCAGGACCTGGACAGTGAAAAGAGCCTGCACAGACACTTTCCACAGCCGTGAGCAGCATTTTACAGCAAGATGTACACAGTTCTTTGCCTTTATTTGATAAAATTTTATACAGAAAAGAGAAGAGAGCGAAGTGAAGAGAAGTGTCTTCACTCCAAGAGCTCTTTATCAAGAATTTGGGTGGGGGAGGGAAGAATGGATTGTTGAAGGGTGATTTGAACTTTCTGTAGTATTAAGCTGGTGCTTAATAAAAATTAAGTAAGAATAAAGAAATTTCTAACATTCCATGTCAAAAAACTTTATTGCTCATCTTTGACATTCACTTAAAATTTTTTTGAGATACAAATCACTCTTTTAAAAGTGTACAATTCAGAGGTGCCTTTGTGGCTCAGTCAGTTAAGCGTCTGACTCTTGATCTCAACTCATCTTGATCTCAGCATCATGAGTTCAAGCCCCACATTGGGCTCCATGCTGGGTGTGGAGCCTACTTCAATATATACATACATACCTTCATACATATAATTCAATGGCGGTCACCCCTCCCCCATTCTTTACCTCTTCCCCTAACTACCGCCACTCTCCACTCCTTCAACCCCCAGCAACCACTGATCTACTTTCTGTCTCTATGGATTTGCCTCTACTGGACATTTCATATAATAGGGTCATATAACATGTGGTCTTTGTGTCTCATTTCTTTCACTTAGAATGATGTTTTCAAGGCTCATCCATGTTACTACACTAATAGTTCTCCATTCCTTTCCTTCTTTCTTTTTTTTATTGTGGTAAAACACATAACATTACCACTTCAACCATTTTTTTTAAAGATTTTATTTATTTGACAGACGGAGATCACAAGTAGGCAGAGAAGAAGGCAGAGAGTAGGAAGCAGGCTCCGCTGAGCAGAGAGCCCGATAACGGGTCTCGATCCCAGGACCCTGGGATCATGACCTGAGCCGAAGGCAGAGGCTTTAACCCACTGAGCCACCCAGGTGCCCCCATTTTTTTAAGTGTGTAGTTCACTGGCATTAATTACATTTACAGTGCTGTGCAACCATCACCACTATGCATTTCTAAAATTTTCTCCCAAACAGAAATATTTCTGTTTCTCCCAAACAGAAACACTAATCATTAAACCACTGGTGACTATAACCCCCAACTCCTGGTTGGGGGTTTCAACCTCTGAATTTGCCTATTATGGTGCCTCATATAAGTGGAATCCAACATTTGTCCTTCCATATCTGGCTTTTTTTACTTAGCATAATGTCTTTAAGATTCATCTATGTTTCAGCATGTATCAATACTTCATTCCTTTTTATTCCTGAATAATATTCCAGTATACACACTGGATAGGCAATGGAATATTATATATATTATATAATATATATATAATTATATATCCCATTTTGTTTATCCTTTCATCAGTTTATGGACATCTGGATGGTTTCCAAACTTGGACTGTTATGAATAACGTTGCAGGACATCTCTGTAATTTTTGTGTGGACATATATTTCCATTTCTCTTCGTTCTCTAACAGTGGAATCGCTGAATCATAATGGTAACATTGTGTTTAACTTTTTTTTTTTTTCCAAAAATTTGTTAGAGGACAACCATGGAGAGGGACAGAGGGAGAGGGAGAAGCTGGCTCCCGGTTGAGCAGGGATCCTGATGCGGCCCTCAGTCCCAGGACCCTGAGATCATGACCTGAGCCAAAGGCAGACGTTTAACCGCCTAAGCCACCCAGGCACCCATATAACTTTATGAAGAACTGGCAAACTTTTTCCACAGTGGCTTCACCATTTTACATTTCTAACAGCAAGCAATAAGGGTTCTGTCTCCATGTCCTCACCAACAGTTGTTACTTTATAGCTATCTGAGTTGTCACAAAGCAATTATTTCATTGTGGTTTCAATTTGTACTTTCCTACAGATGTTGAGCATCTTTCCATGTGGCTATTGGCCATTTATGTATCTTTCTTGGGAAAATGTTTATACCAATTTGCCATTTTTTAACTTGAATTATTTATCTTTTGTCAAGTTGTAGGAGTTCTTAAATGTATTCTGAATACTAGGCCCTTATCAGATATATGATTTGCAGAAATTTTCCCCCATTTCTGTAGGGTTTTTTCACTTTCTTACGTCCTCTGAAGCACAGAGGTTTTTGTTTGTTTTGTTTTAAAGATTTTATTTGAGAGAGAGCACGAGCAGGGCAGAGGGAGAGGGACAAGCCATCTCTGCTGAGCAGGGAGCCTGACCCAGCACTCAATCCTCGGACCCCGGGATCATGACCTCGGCCAAAGCCAGATGCTTCCCCAACTGAGCCACTCAGGTGCCCCAATGTTTTGTTTTTAAAGACTTTATTTCTTTATTTGAGAGAGAGAGCACAGGGGAGAGGAGGAGCAGAGAAAGGGAAATGGAGAAGCAGACTCCATGCTGAGCAGGGAACCGGACTCAGGGCAAATCCCAGGACCCCAAGATCATGATCGGAGCTGAAGGTAGATGCCCAACTGACTGAGCCACCCAGGTCCCCCAGCAAAGAGGTTTTTTAATTTTGGTGAACTATCATTTGTCTATTTCTTCTCTGGTCATTTGTGCTTTTGGAGTTCTGTCTAAAAAACCATCGTGTATCCAAAACATCAGTGGACACCTAAGTATTTTCTACTTTTAGCTCTTACATTTGGGTTTTTGATCCATTTTGAGTTACCTTTTATAGATGATGTGAGGTAGAGGTCCAGCTCTATTCTTTCGGACACACAGCTATCCATCTTCTGTAGTACCATTTGTTGAAAAGACTCTCCTTTCTCTTTTGAATTGAATTGGCTCCCTTGTCAAAAACCAGGTGACCATAAACTTTCTAGGCTCTATTGTCTGTCTTTATGTGACATTCACTTTTATATTTGGCCAGTTCTTAGCATGTAAGAGGTTTTCATTATTTGGCTGACAAAAGCAGCTATTGTGTGAGTTGTTTCAAATACTTACGGGATTATGTATTTCCTGGTATGTTGAAGTTACGAATTAGTTCAGAAAGTTCCTTGAGTCCTTTAGATATATAGTTACCGTACCGCCATCTCTATCAAACCTATATGTGTTTATCTCTTACTTTAAGGCAGTTGTTTCTGTATCTACATTGGGATTAGATTTGGTCCCAAGTACAGAAACCCCAGTTTGCAGTGCCTTGGGGATCTTATTTTTTATTTTGTTTCTGGAAGCAGTCCCTGAATGAGGTAGCCATTAAAAGATGTCATTGAAGATGCAGGCTCCTCTAATTTCCTTGCTCTACCCTTCTTTACATGCCACAGTCGAGCATTTCTAGATGCTCCTGCACCCCTAGTCTGGGCAGGAGGAAGTGGGAGACCATGGGGACTGAAGGGCATACCAGCTGAGTGCCACCTTATATATCCTCAGAAATCCTGTCCAGCAACTTGCACTGTGTATCCTTTCCTTCTAGCTACAAGGGAGTCTGGAAAGAAGAAAAATTTTAGCAGAGCATGTCTCTACCTGATTATTTGTGTTGTGCTGCTAAAGACAAAGGGAAGGTTATATAGAAGCAGAACTAAGTTTCAAATTGTATTACAACTGGAACTTGATGGTGTTACTTGATAGAGTTGGCCCTTAAACAACATCGGTTTGAACTGCTTGGGTCCACTTACAAGCAGATTTTTTAAAAATATTTTTTAGGGGCACCTGGGTGGCTCAGTTGGTTAAGCGGCTGCCTTCGGCTCAGGTCATGATCCCAGCGTCCTGGGATCGAGTCCCACATCGGGCTCCTTGCTCGGCAGGGAGCCTGCTTCTCCCTCTGCCTCTGCCTGCCACTCTGTCTGCCTGTGCTCGCTCGCTCTCTCTCCCTCTCTCTCTGACAAATAAATAAAATTAAAAAAAAATATATATATATATTTTTTTTTTTAATTTTATTTATTTGACAGAGTGAGAGCACAAGCAGGAAGAGCGACAGGCAGAGGGAGAGGGAGAAGCAGGCTCTCCACTGAGCAGGGAGCCCAATGCAGGGCTCAATCCCAGGACCCTGGGCTCATGACCTGAGCTGAAGGCAGACGTTTAACCAACCGAGCCACCCAGGCACCCCTACATGCAGATTTTTTACAAATACAATACGGTAAATGTCATTTTCTCTTCCTTATGATTTTCCTTAAAACATTTTATTTTCCCGGGGCGCCTGGGTGGCTCGGTGGGTTAAAGCCTCTGTCTTCGGCTCAGGTCATGATCCCGGGGTCTTCGGATCAGAGCCTGATTGAATAAAATCTTAAATAAGTTAAATTAAATTAAAATAAAATCAGATTCAACATTTGGGTTTGAACTTCTGTTACAAACTCAGACACATGTCAGAAAGAAAGAAAGCCACAGTGAGTCAATATCAAGATTATTCATATCAAGGTTTATTTATAACAGAAGAGTTTTTGTTTGGTTTGGTTTGGTTTTTGTTTTTTTTTAATTGTAGAACCTTTGTGATAGCAGCCACTCACCATGATGCCTGTTCCATTAGTGTCAGCAGGGGAATCGCAGACAATACGAGCTAGAGCCTGGCTTCTAAAACCTTTCCATTGGTGCTATATGATAATAGGAGTTTTGTTTTGTTTTGTTTTAAATGCACCTGAGAGAACAGTCTCCAAAGAATCCAGAATAAATTATACATGAAGGGTAGCATAGTGAGTTTTAAAATAGAGCTTTCGAGGCTCTTACTGCTAGGATAAATGAGGCAGAAGAAAGAATTAGTGATATAGAAGACCAAATGACAGAGAATAAAGAAGCTGAGCAAAAGAGGGACAAACAGCTACTGGACCACGAGGGGAGAATTCGAGAGATAAGTGACACCATAAGACGAAACAACATTAGAATAATTGGGATTCCAGAAGAAGAAGAAAGAGAGA